>RCHQ01000118.1:0-166032 GCA_003676415.1 Plasmopara muralis | reverse complement strand
TGGCTCTCTTAGCAACACTCACTGTTCTCTTTTGATATATAGGGCAGAGAATCTGCGAGAACCGTATAGCAAGCATTGGACTTAAGTTAAAAGCTGATTGAGTCGAATTACTTTCTTTAAATTTACCAAGAGCGCGATAAAGGCCAAGCAGAGACATACTAAATTTTCACGGAGATTGATCAGATACCATGGCTGCTTGAAAAGAACTTTAATCATCTCTGTCCTCAGGCACAATTGTCGTTTTTGGTACAATGCTTGGATAATTGCGTGGCGAAACGATTAAATGTCGCTTGGCGCTTGACGGTACTTGTGGCATCACTAGCCACTCTCGTAATATGTCTCTAGGTGTACTTATCTCCGTGAAAGTCTCAAATGAATATTTCATTCGAATATGATAGTATCCACTTTAACAATTAAGTGCAGTATGCAAAGTACACCCGGACATGTTGTTGACCTTTTTATGAAATAGGTTTTTGTAAAGCACGTTCTACTTTATATAGACTGAGCCAGCACCACATTTTGTTTTGCTTTTTAGCGCACAAAGTCTGTGACGAGAGCGGAGGTTTCGACTGCCGCATCAAACTATTTTTCCCTTTTACAACGTGAAGAAAACAATAAGCTTACGCAAACTCTCGTGGAGTGGCTGTTGTTTGGTGATGTAGTGTTATCAAACCTCGCACAAGATCGTCTTCTTATCTCATTGCTCTGCCCGGTGAGACTTTTGGTGGTTAGAATTTTTTTGAACAAGTTATATCAAAAATTTCTTAATATTCGTTCGGATTTCTGAATCGAGGCTCAACGTACGTAGCTTACAAGGCTGACCCAAAACATCATGTCTGAAACAGAAAATATATCTATACCTATATAGAGGTCTAATTATGAGCAACAGTACTTCTAAGATACTTAATATCAGCCAAAAGCTCAATAGCTTCGAGCTCTTTGCGGCTAATCAGCTCCCACACCTCTGATAGTTCCATTACTTTGAGAGCACTTGCCGTGATACAGATACAAGCTAAGCTACCCAGAATTCCTGGAGATTAGTTGTATTTGTCAACTACAAAATCATCCAGCTTTTAAAGCTCGAGTTTATATCCAATTTCCGATCCTTTTTAGCGAAGTTGTGTTTTTCGCTCTAAGCGCTCCTTTTTATTTGAAGACCTGTGTTTGTCACTGTTATGCTGTGCGCTGGCAGAACATTCGAAGCCGCAATAAGTAGTACAACTGAGATTCTATGCCAAGCATTTTTATTATCATACTTGCGTGTACATACAGCAGTCCGTTGCTGATTCCTTCTTCAGAAGCTGTCAATTTCTTATGATCTATATTTCCATGGTTTGATTCAAGCACATATCTATCATGAAGACTTTTTTACCCTAGTGGGGCGTCCGGCGCTAATGGTGGATGGCGTATCTCTGGATCTAAAGATGCGGCTTGTAATAAGTGACTATCCAAAACACCTATTTCACTGGTCCCTTCGGGGACAATCACGGATTATGCATCCATGAAAGCGGTGGGTGTTGCTTTGTTCGGCAACGTGTACGTCTGATTCATCAGCAGGCTCTCAATATTACTCTATGGTTTCTATATGACAAGACCTCCCCGGATTTTCACATCAAGGATGCGAGCCCGTAAATGGATGTCCAGCTCTTGATGATAAGTAAAATCCACCTCTATCATTGTTGCTGCCTGCACTTTATGAATTCAAGTGCGAAGCGGGCCTACCTTATGTCGTATAGGAGCACATTCACCTAGGCTAGTTTGAACGTGGCATCATAATGTCAAAGGTCGTCATCGCCTATTACTCATACAAAGATTTATAAAGTTCACGCCTTATTTGAAGGCAATAAAGCGCGGATGTTGGCGTAACTGAAAATTCAACTAAAGTAACGTTGCTTGCAGCGTCGCCTGCACGCATTTATAGGATTTTTTTGCGAAAATCATTCTATGGGTGAGTGCCTATTTTCTAGGCCGTCTTCACATATGAGCGCCACATGCATCCAATAACCCTCATTAAGGCCGCCTATCTTACCATTACTACCTCCTTCATTGAAAAAAGTGTGATTGATTTTTTTGTAAAAGCTTACCTTCACCAACGTGAGAATGGTATCGGAGCTAGTAGAGCTTGCGCTGCTTGAGCTCTAAATCATTAACTTTTCTCATAGAGCTCGAGCATTGTGACGCGTACCAGCTGCTTGGCAGCTGAGAGGGCAACAGGTACAGCTGTTCTAAAGTGTTTAATTTTGGGCACCTCGAACTGCGCATCCGATAAATGCGCGAAGGTGTTTATATTCATTCTGGAGCCTTTGCGAGAGTTCAGGTAGACATACTACCTGCGTCGGCCTACAAAGTACTGCAGATGTGACAGTGTCGCGCAGCACTTTTCGCAAAGGTATCGCGTAGGAAAGTCTAATATCTTTCAGTGAACGAATGGATTTGTCTCCGGCCTCCAGGAGTCGAGCTGTAGTGAAAGTCTGACACATTGTTTTTGATTTTTTGTGCTTTTATTCTGCCTTTCATTATTTAACAAGCGATCAAACAATTAGAGTAAAAATTATCTCCCTTTTTGATATGCAAACCGGTATAAAATTTGAAAATGAGAATGCTGCTTTATGTGGGGCAGCAATTATAAACAATCGTGTCACAGTGGAATACCGCGATTTCATTATAGAATTGTTTCGAAAAATTGTAAAGCCTTTTGAGCACACAAGACCTGAAACAAGTGTTGCACTTTAAAAGACCAAGTAACAGCACTTCGCGGTTATAACACTTTCAAAAAAAAATAGAACATTTAGGATAGATCACTGCACAACAACATTAATCAAGTATGTAGTAAGACAAGATCAGAATCTCACACAGCGCAGCGCCAGTCTAATGTGAAGTGCTGGACCGCTTGGATAATCGGCTGGTAGGTAATTTACTACTCAAAACGACATTTCCTTATGTGCCTTCACATCCTCTTCACTGTATACCAAGGTCTCTCGCACACCTGTGATCGCTGCGATCACTTTAAACTTGGCGCGGATTCGAAGCAATTCCTGCATTATGTCCTCGTCTATCAAATTCTACTCGTAGGAATTGCAAAAAACACCATTATCCACTCTAACTTTCATGCACTAATTCTCACCTTGAGCTCAAATTTTTCAAGTAATAAGCCAAACGACGCCACCGACTTGGCCACTCGAGCCCTGCATAAACCAATTGACATCCAATAGTTGCGATAGGTGATGGTAGAGATTGACGAGGTCAACTCACGGAAGTTTTTTCTTGAGTTCTTCGCTCTGTAGCATATGACTCCATACTAAGTGGCAACCCTGATAGAAGCCAAGCTCACTGCCGATCTCTGCGCCCTTCACCATGCTAAACATCAAGTACTACATTAGTGGCTAAAGGTCAATACGATCGGATGAAGCAGGCGTACCCCAGCTCGTAACCTTCCACAATGCCCAGCTCACGTCCATGCTTCCTACCCAAAGCCTCACCCTGTGTCACGAGTATTTCTTCGTAGCCTGCGATAGCGTCGAACGCGTCCGTAATGTCCATCCCAGGCCAATTTGTATCTCACTAAAACGATGATAATTTGCAGCATTATATTTTAATATAAATAAATTGAGCAAAGGCGACACAAAGAAAGGCTGACCTCTACTAAAAATGGTCAAGCGCTTTTTGTCTTATCGTATTCGTCAAACAATTATCTCACTTTTAAGTAAAAGGGTTCAGTTTTACAAATTGCTCCGGGTCATTAATTTTTTACCGTTTGAATTGTTTCTAGCTCTTTCGTATTTCTTTTTCAGCATCCTTTAAAGCAGTGTCAATTGCTTCGCTGTCTTCATCTCCGACTCCATCACTTCGTTACGATATCGTCACAGCCTTTAAAAGTTATGTCACTAACCTCACTGTTATTATCACTCCTCGCATCTTCCTCCTTAGCTTCCAAGACAAATATTTAAGCGGATTGATGCTCGCAAACTGGGTGCCTTTGATAAATACTGGCTACAGCAAGGTTCGACGTGCATATCTGCTATAAAGATAAAGTGTGTCACTAATTTTTATATAAATAGCAAAATTATGAAGACCTTTTGACGGATGCAGCTACGAGTACGAAATTCAACTTAAAGATCAGAGTGTTGCCTCCACCCATCAGCTATACTTTATCTAACCAAAAACACTCACTTTCTGCTTTGTCCAATAAAGACCTGCCACATTCTCTTTGATCGGAGTCCAAGAATCTCAATACTACTTATGGCCCTGCATTGTATTTCTGGAAGTCGACAACTCTTTGAAGTGGCGCATGGATCAAGACTTTGAGATTGAGCCGACTTAGGCCAATGCCTGAACCTGCTTCTTCATCTACGCCATCAACTTGATGTCGATAACTCTCCAGTATGCAAATGCATGTCTATCTCTCCCATCCCATGAACGACGCCTGACCCTGTCGTACTGTTTCCAATTAGATTGTAATTCTACCGTAGCGCTTGCTTTCTCAAGCGTAAATTGCTCGACCTTCGCATCAAAATGCAGTATATCCTTGCCCGAATCTTGCCACTGCTTCAGCTTTATTTTCATTTCCTAAATACGAGCTTTTACCATCTTGAGCTTTGCAATCATTGAATTTCTTTTCGTCAGGGTCTATGACTTTTGATCTTGATTCTGAAGCGTTTGTACAAGCAATTTTAATGCAGTACGATGACGATGAACTTGCTTCTGGAGCGTCTTCATTGTACACGCAAAGTTCCGTTGATATTTTGAACTTTGTCGAAAAAATGCTTTTGCTCTTCACGTTTTTTAAATTCTATCTGAGCTTTTCGTAACAGCTGGTTGTCCACTTTTCGTCGTTCACTTTCGTCCTCTGAGTAGAAATTAACACAATCGCGGACCCTCGTTGACGACACGGATCGTGCATTTTCTATACAACACTCATTGCACGCACAGCGCAGTGGTACATATTAGCAATATTTTGGGAACGTATGGAACTACACATTCCTTTTAACATTTTCAACGTCGTTGAACGTGCGGTTATGAGCAACTAAGGGCTCAGGTGAAAACTCACGTTGAGTATATCTCAAAAAATCCTGTCGATCTTCGCAGCTGTCCTCTGGACAAAACAGAGACTGACGAACGGTGAAATATCAATCAGTTCAGCTCGACGTTCCCACGGTCAATGCAAAACATATATCAACTCAATTTTGTCCGCTTAGCCTTTTTGGCGAAGAATTGTAAGCAAATGCAACAGGTCGTTTAAAACTTTACGATGATGAGATTGCTTAAAAACCACACTAACCAACCCCTCGTCGGAATCGTCGGTTGCCAAAGAAGAGGGGGCTTGAACGGACCATTTTCAATTGAACATTCAAAAGCTATCAAGTGGTCGGACGCTTGAATAACTTGTGGTGGTAAGAGATGGTCCACGACAGAACGATCAAATGTTGTACGATCATAGTAGAGGTCCATTCCATTGCATCGAGCAATGCTGCTATTTCACTAGCGTGCTCTTGTCGTTTCTATTAGTACAGCTATATGACTTTTTCGCAGCAGGATACCATCACTCTTGAGATGAGTCAATGTTGTCAATGCATTTTGGCAATCGTTCCAAGTGTGTAATTGATTAAAGTAGTACCCAAAAGTGCAGCCGTTCGGGTGCGAGTAGCTAGGTGCTCTACTCCTAAACAAAGATATTAAATGCTCTAGCATTCGTGTTGTAAAGGTGGATCCTGTTAAATCGGTTAACTGTAAACGCCGTACAAACAATACATATACATTTTTTACTTTTATAAAGCAATGCTTTCTATAGGCTGTACGATTTAACTAGCTGTTAATTGTATACTATCAAATTTTAGAGCTTATTTGTAATAATAAATTCTTATTGAATGTAATCTATGCTACAAAGAGGTGACACTATTCAGATTTGAGTTGGTTGTAAGACAGAAAGATATAAGTATCTCGGAAGATGTATTTTGTGAGGAATTTCGAGGAGTTTAGATTTATTTTGGGAATATAAAATATTAAAGAATATTATTTGAGGAATTATAGAGCGTGAATAATTGATAGCATATAGCTGCCTTTTTAGTGCAATATATACATATTCTTGAAGACTTACATTGTGAAACACCCATAGATTTCAAAGGGCTACAAGGTAATTTTATGAACTTAGCTACTATGACGTTTTAAAAAAATTAGGTGCATCCATCTATAAATTATAATGGTGATTTAGCTCCATCAATGCCTTTTTTCTGAACAGAAACAAGCGGTACCAACGCTCAAAATTAATACTTGAATGCTCGAACACTAACCACCAAACTACCGAATGAAATAATGAGGCACAAAGAACTGTACCAGCCCCTTCATTAGAAAGCGCTTGAGCTTAATAATATTTGTGAAGAACGGCCAAGAATGCAATGGTGCACACGTCACTGACTCTTTGTATTTAGAAGTCGGTTTGTCTATGCTCACTACAAGTCAAACTGTGCAACAGTACCTGCACAAACACTCACCTTTAAAAAAGATGCGTTCCTTGACAATGTACATTGCTAAGTGCACTAGATTTGGTAGATGGATCATACCAAACCCAGCCAGGTAAGATATATATTATTCTTACGGCAATGAAAAAGACACCCATTTACAAGGACCTGCCTTATTATTTTTGCCAAAGCCGTTGGCGTTGCTTGTGTCGCTTCTGTCTATGCATCGAATTCACGTTACTGCGACCTGATGAGGACGTCTAAAAGCGAGGCACTTTCGTCCAGGCAGCTTATAGCTGCCATATAAATCGCTCCTTTCATGGCAAGGAGTAAGTTGTCTTGAAATATGCGCTCGTAAATTCTCGACTGCGTCCGCTAAGCTCAAAGTGGTTGATTTGAAATATGCATCCTCGAGGTTGGCAAACTTCGCCTTACTTGTCCTAACGAATAAAAAGAAGGCTGTCATTCTTTGCGGAATATATTTAACGTGTTGTATTTAAGCCTGTCAAGTTCAATGCGTTCGCTGACATTCTTACGCGCAGGCTGAATAAGTTGGCCTACATCATTAATATCGAAATTTTGTCAACAATTAAAGGTATCAGGCATACAGAACGGATGTCAATTAAATGACTTCAGTGTGACTCTTCATCGCGAGCAAATGTGCCGAAAGCGAGTGGCCATTATCTCGACAGCAATCGCGATTAAAAATAAAAAATTGCTCCGCTATAGAATGTGTCGGATAGATCCAACCTAAGCTGCTGGCTTTAACGACGAACACTTTAGGTACGGCATGCTCTTAGATGCACGTCATAGTATAAGTAGCAGTCATATTTTGTCTAAGAAAAGGTCTCTTTTTTCTCTACGTGCTGACTGAGAAGGATGGTGGATCTGTCATCGGTGTCGGCCAATCGTTGGCAAAAATAGCATGGCTGCACATTAATACAGATATTTTAAGGCATGGTTTTCAATACACGATGTGGTTTAATGGTGAACCGAGGTGTAATTTTGTGTTTTAGCAAACGCTATTTCAACATTTTGGACTCTGTTCTCGCATGCCAACAGCATACTATCTACGAACACATGGTCAAATAACAGGGCTGACCATATGCTTGAATACTACAACCAAGGTACTACATCTGCAGTCATATAAATTATTGATGGTGCGTTTGCACTAAAAAATGCGGTTTTATGCATCTATAAAGTTTGGACCTTTTACATGTATAGGTAAAGACATTATAGCAATTTGCTGCTATTTAAGCACAATTGCTTCTGAGTTAATAGGATAGAGGCTCGAGATGCCATATACTTTTAGGTCTATTATTCAAGACTAATTTGCTTCCTGTTATCGGAGTTGGCTGAACTCAAACAACAGGGCAAGGGATGCGATTGCATACGCAAACTCTAACAGAAAGATTCCTACGATAAACAAAAAGTAATTATCGTAGAAAGCTTTTTTTTGCAGAAATCAGCATTGTCAAATACGAAGTACCTACCGAAAGAAATCGTAACATCAATTTCAACATAGAAAGTGAAATACCGTTTCACTCCATATTCACAGAAGTTTTGGTTGGCATACACCTTTAACCTTCTTATACAACCAACATTTGTGTCAAGGAGGTGTTCTGTTTCTCAAGACTCCAGACCTCCTTTTAGTCGTGCGTTGTGCCCAGCACCTCTTCAAAGCGTTTTTTCTGCTTCTGAGTATGTTTATCAGACACATACAATTGGTCACAGCCACTGTCGAATTGATCATAAGTCTGCAGCCGACAATCCATTGTCTTTTAATAAGAGTAGCCAGCCAAGCATTTGGAAGGAAATGGCCACCAAACTCAACTCAGTACCTTGTGATGGCATGAGCTGCATTTGATACAGCCTCCAAGCTCATGATCATATCGCCGAAGAACCTTATTTGCTTCAAGGTGGAGTATCCTCAAAGAAACCAAGGCGAGTTCACCAGAGCCGAGCACAAGAGTGATGCCAAGCGTTACATTCAGTCGTGCAAGAGCTGCTGCTTTTGCGATGATGGCACATAAACGTGAAGGAAGAGATCTCTTCGTCACTTCTTTCCTACCAAGTCCTGAAACACTTTTATACGGAGTACGCTGCAAACAAGAGGCGCTTTTACAAGTTCTGTAATCTTGTATAGGAGTGTCGCAATTCTTTTGATTTTGTAAAGCTCGTGAAAGCCGTTGGCCTACCATATTACACACTCATGAAAGCCGTTGCAATCTTCATGTAAAAACTACAGGCTTTTATGCACAAACCGCTGCTTATTGGTCGTACGTTGAGGCATATTAGAAGTCGCTTAATACTCGCGCTTGGAACTTATGCTCCTGGTACTCGTCTTGGCAGTGAGCCATACCCAAGGAATTCAAAAATTGAGCGGATCAAGTGAGTAGATTGCACGCTAAGCTTACGAGAATAAAGAACCACGTTAAAGGCATTTGGCGTGTGGTGGCTGTACTTTAGAGGCTCATCCAGGTTCTCCAACTGGACCGTGGTGACGACAGTGTTGAGAAGTACTTGATGTCACTGATGCGGCCGCACTTGTCTTTTGTCTCGTTACAACGACTAGTATAAGTTTTGAACGGGGTTAAATGCAGTGATGAATTCTGCGCGTGAATTGCCAGAACTTCGTGACAAAAAACACCCTTTACAGATGTTTTGCGAGAAATTATCGCTGGAAAGCTCTCGTTGCGTGCAAAGAAGAAGGTCATGCCTCTCGGTGCCATGGCCTGCATTTTGATGCCCGTCCAAAACTCTTTTTAGGTGTCGGCTTTGATGTCTAACGAGTAAATGGACCTCTCATGGTAGGTAACTTGCGTCGTTAACCGACTGCGGGCGAGTCGCATAGCCTCCTACTCAATGCGTTCGTCGGTCTCTAGACCCACCCAATGAACGTATTGAGTTGTTGTGTGTGCCCTCTTCCTTCTGGTCCTCAATTTATTGGCTTTACTGGTCTTTGCTTTTTGAAACCATGATTAATTCTGTCATTTTGATTAATGCCTTTTTGCAAGACCAACAAATTCGACTTTAAGTCTAACACCTGTAAGCGACAAGATTTTTATCTCCAGCACTTTAAAACGCACCCCTTATCACTTTCCCCCTTACTAACTTATTTGTTGACATCTTCGCTTTCGGGCGAGGGAGAAAAGGCAAGAAGCACTCTAGGTGTTTGGCAAACACGTGTTCGGCCCTTCGCCTGCACTACGGTAGCATCTAGAGCCTATACTGCCTTGACATTAACGATTTAACCCTTGCAGAAGGCACCGCAAAACGGATAATGTTGGTTTAGGTTCAGCCTTCTGGACTAAGGTCGGGTCTCTGTGCAGTCAATTGGAACAACATACACGAGAGATGACTAGATAAATGTTAAATGGCTCGGCCGGCCTGTGTTGTTCTTTGTAGCCTCTTGATCAAATTATGACCATCCTGACTCTCCGTATAAAGTCAAAACGTATTGGATAACAATGATTCCTCTCCTATTTAATGTAACTTAAGTCTTTGAGATGGACATTATAGGCCATTACACAAAATTCAGCTTTTGTACTTGCCCAGCATAATATTTCAAAACGCGTACCTCAACTTAAATCATTAGTATCAATAGAGAGAATGTGGAGTAAGTATTCGAAATTTCTAGTCCATCTTTGTATGGTTATTTTTTGTAATTTGACCGCAGACGCCATCAAGGATTAAAAGGTCTACTCGTGTGCTGAATAATATGCTGCAAATTCAAAATTTGATTCAATATTTTTGTTACTTGTATATAATATTTTGGGGGAAGAATGGCAACACAAAATGCTGTTTCACGAAGACATACCATTCAGGAATTTGCAAATCTGTCATTATTGTCATGCCCATCGCCCACTTTATGCTAGATTTCTTGTTGTCCAACCTTGTCTGTCAAAACGTCGTATCTTTGCTGAAGAGGTACCGGATTGACATTAGTATATTTTCATACGTACTGCTACGTACCGCAATGTCATTGGTCTCTGTCTTGGGACACGTGTCAGCTTATACGCTGCATCATCAAAGAGTCGGCGCAACACGAAATGCCTGACTACGCAATATATACTTATTGTGAACCCTTTTTTCATTCAGCCAAAAAGTACACTCGAAATGAGTGACATCACTGCTTTTGCACCTAAAGCCAAGCTATTATATTGACTGCTGCTTTTTTGCTTAAGCGAAATCCATTGGCTCCTGGTGCACGACAGGCACCGAATTCGTACATGTGCCGGTATACATACCGAGATTATCGCAGGGTTTTAAACAAAATTTAGTCGATTAAAATTGCTAGTCGACATAAGGAACTACAGGTGAGGTCAAACATATATATATATATATATATATATATATTATTGAATGAGCTTACTTTTTAGTTGGAGTCAATTGCACGCGTCCAGTTGTAGAGAGCAGGAATAGCGACGACTCGTCACTAGATGATCGTATGTCTTCCTATATGCCGTCTCAGTCTTTTGTGCCGTGCAACCCCTTGAAGCATGATACCACCTAGCCGTGATCCAATGGCTACACGAGGTATATTGTCTACCTGAACTGTCGCTTAGGTCTCAAGACGGCTCAAGCCAATTAATTGGATCTATCGGATGCACGTCCGCCAATAATAGAGTACTTAGTTGTGACGTCTAAAGAAAACTTCTTTATAAAGTCACCGGATAAAGATGTTAAGCTTGAAACTTACCTCATAGTTGACATAGAGGCACTGTGTCACAACGTTAAGATCACTACTAAGAGTGCAGTGGTGCGTTCATTGTCAGATAGTAATGAGCGACCTTGTAAACGAGTCAATACTTTTTCCTTCGTCATCGACTTTCTGTGCTTAAGAGCCGAGCAGAAAAGCTTATGCTTGTAACAAGCTGATCAGTGTAACAGCGCTTGCGCAACCATCCATCCAAGGTGAGTCATTTTTCTTAGAAAATGTCCCAGTGTACCTTGAATCATGCCCCAAATCTGTTAGGTGGATAATATCAAATACGAGCGAGGGAGGTGTATCGACGCGTTACGGCGATTAATGTGCCTAGCGTTATGCTATAAAAGCAATCCGTCATGCGACAAGAGCTGTCAAATACACAATCGCTTAGTCTCATGGCTATTTCTTCCATTAAATGCATGTGCCCAAACAAATTCTGACCATATTTTGTCCATAGCCCAACTAAAAAGATTTATTAGCGCTGATCCACCATTTAGGCCACATGATACTAGTGTTTATGGTCATGAGGACCAATTAATGTTATGTCGACATCGACAAAAAAATATATGCAGCAAAGACAACTCACGGCCCTGAACGCTTTGTAAGCAGCAAAAGAGCTCGGATGGGCATTAAGAAAGTAAATTTCGTCGCAGCTTAGCTAACAGCTCGTTGTATAGAAAATTCGGGAAATTGTTAGGCTCAGCCAATTCTTTGCACAAATAGATTGCTTGTAATGCGGGTCTCGCAAGAGTTTTGTAGATTTCAACAATGAAAGTTATTGAGTGGTGCTGGGAGAGGCTGCACGAGTACAAATAATGTCCTTTATGACATAAATAGGTCTTTTAGTAACGTTCCGTTCCGACTTTACCGAACAGTAAAACACCGTTTACGATTGTTTGTTACGCTTATACCTAAGCTTGTGGCTGCGCTGTTTTTTCAACGAAGAGAGCGAGAGTGAGAAAGTAATCTTTTTCCACCTTAGACGGTCGAATAAAATTCCTCCTGTTCTTGATAAGGGGTTGCTTGACATGGAGTACGTCATGGCAAAGCTTTTTTCATATTGTGTGGGTTTAAAGCCATTTGTTTTCTATTCAGACCATGCACCTCTAATATCGGTGATAAAGACGCCTCATTTGTCTCAAATAGTGGCAGGATGGCTGTTACCAATTGCAAGTTGCAACTTTTGAGCTGAAACCAAGCCTGAAAAGCTCCAAGTTTTGCCAATTAGCTTCCTCGCTGGTCATCAGCTGAGTTCAAGCTCAATCGATGAGCATAAAAAAGCGATGCCTATATAAATTCTATGAAGCTCTCTTAATCGCAAAAATAGATGCCAAAGTCGAGTATTTAATCACTTATCAGCGTTCGCAACTCGTTGCTATGGAAAACAGTCGGTAAATTACACAATATGCTGGATATAGCAGATCCCAAGGAATAATATGTTTCTCATTCTTCAGTTGGCGGCTTTTTAGCTCGAGGGAAAATGTGCCTCTTGAGTTCTACAGCAGATTGATGGTCCTCTATGTACAGCTGCGTGTGAAGAGCCGACGAAATTGCCATAAAGTTTGACAAAAATTGCGACTCGCAGATTGGCTTATTTACGTAACCTTCCAATACTGGCGAACGATTGGAGTCTTTGACTTGACAGAAACAGGTGTTCGCGTCTCACTGAAGTAAGAGGATGCATTCAACATCTTCTTTGCCGCCAATACTGTTATGAGATACAACTTTTAATCTATTCTATTAGAGACAGTGATGTTGGATTGAATCACGGGGTTCACCTTTTAGTTTTTAAAAAGCATTGTTGGTATTTGCAGTAGATCAATTATAGACAGGCACGCTTCCACTGTTCCTTTTCAAACGCTGTTCGTGAGCTCATATGACTCTCATGACCACCTTCTGCAATGACACAAAAGCCATTCGGTTTCCCCAGTTCTTCGTCTAGACGGAAAGAGTAATTTAAGCGCTAAAAACACACTGTGTGGTGTACATGTCGATAACCTTTCAATGGCAAAATTTGCTCTCGACAATGCGACTAATGCATTAATGGGCCATACACGCTTCTGAGAAAATGGACTTTAAAATAGAGTTCCGCTAGCTCTTTGAACCACAAATGCGTTAGGAGCAGTGCCGAAGACTTTTTCTTCCTTGTATTTCATGCAAGACCATTTATTCTACAAAAAAAAATCATCGGACTCCGGGAAATTTCGACTAAATATTTTTTAATAGATCAAGTGATGCAATTGCATCATGCAAAAGAAATTACCCAACAAGCACGGAAGAGGAAATTCAAGCGTGTTTGTTAGATGTGATAAATTTCAAGATACCGCTAGAAAAAGCACATTTTTCAATTTCGAACAAGATGGAACATCGGTCCATTTTTTTATTCCTGAAGAGGCACAGATTCGCGTACATTATTGATCTTTCTACGATGATGGCGATGCACTTTAAACTTTATGTGGAGCGTATCAGACGGTATTTTGACCCTCAAGACCACGAATTTCAGGTGAGTCCTGAGGTAATTCAAGAATCTTTTTCAAGCTCTGACAATTTTTGAAAGGCAAGTATACGGCGGCATATAGTGACCATATTTACTTCCATATCGGCAATACATAAGGTAAGCAATTGAACAAGCATGAAGGTCACTCGAAAAAAAGCAACTTTTTGCGCAAATAAAAGTCATTGCGCTAAGTCGCCCGGCTTGGCAATTCAAAAGTAAAGCTCCTGGATCAAATGTCCGTAGGAGCCCATCCTTTCCTCAATGACCTCAATGCTCCCGGATCGCCAGATTGATTTCTTGGACTTGCAGGCAAGGTCGGCCCAATAGCATATTAAATTGCGTACACAACGTCGTGCAGAAGCTGCTGTTATCACGAAGAGGCCAAATACCAGCGATAGGTGCCTCTTCAGATACTTGTGGATCGCCTGAGCCCGCGAAAGGTTCTTATACAGCGCGTATTCACGCAAAGACTCCCACGTTGATGTTAAAAAGTCTCTGAGAAGTGGCCCTACTTTCATGCCATTTAAAACGGGTGGGATCCTTGAAATTGTTTCAACACAGCTTTCTGGGATCAGAAAGAACAGGCATTCCTTCGCGGTGTAGGCCGCACGCTGGGATATGACAAAAGTAATTTATTCAGTTCATGTCTCAGCTTAGCTTTTGTGGTAAAACCCTGGTATCTCACCCACGAGAGCATGTAACCTCGCGGACGTAAAGTACCTCACCTAAGCTACCTCGGGTAAAGGCCTAAAATTAACAATTAGATCTACCCTATCCCGAAACTACTAAGCAGCTAAAACTCCAAGCGTAGAGAACGAGTCACCTCCACCATACCTTGACGCGTGATTAAGCTTCTCCAGAACAAAATGTTCCGGACAAGTTCAATGAGACTGTTGAAGGTCATTGCTGCAGGCATTACGTTCACCCGATTTGTGCGAGACGAGAACCCTTAGAGTTACATTCTCGCATTGCATCTATATAATTACTTTGCTCGAAAAAAAACATTTGTCGCGACCGTAAGGCGGCTTTATATTTGATTTTAGCAACACATTAAGCACCGCTAATCCGTTTCAGTTGTAAGAGACCTTTGGCCTAAATTCAGTATGAGGAAAGCTTTAACTACTTTGCATTATTGTCAGATCCTAGCCTGGCATTATGCAGTATCGTTATATCTCCGAGGGGAATTTTACCAAATTGAAAGATTACTTGCCAACCTCACGGACGTAAAGTATCGCTTATTAGCTGGCTTAGTACTCTTTATACATTAAATCTAAAGAAAGGAAAACTTTGGTAATGGCATACCGAAAGCTTTTCTCATGCAGGGTACAGGTCACACTTTTCTTTCGACGCTAAAAAAGCCTTACCGGTTATTATTACTGTGACAAAAGCTCGCACACAACCGCCGAAAGGTCACGCTAAAAATATTGTTTTCTTCTAGCCATGTAGGCTTTTTCGATTCCTCGTAAAGGTTGGACTTTAATGATTCATGGCGGCGCGAAAACCAGGTGAGCGTATTGTTTAGAGCGGTGACGTGCATAACTAATTCGTTGACATTTCGTTCTGGATCAATTTGCTGACGACTCGGGGTATGATAAGAGAACCCGAGGTTAACCCCCCCCCCAAATCTTCGTTACTAGGCTCAAGCTTGGATTTACGCCGAAGTCTTGATGTCTCGAAAGCGAGTCGTCTTCGACTCATCTAGTCACACTGTCACCTCACGGACATGAAGCATCTCACCCAAGCTGGCTTAGCTTCAGGTAGTCAATGTTTCAAACCACAAGTCTCTAGCGACGCTGAGTGAGACGCTTTAAAGGTACACAAAGCGGTGTTAAGAGCTTGCATAAAAAACTTCAATGTAGCTTTTACGATTCAGAAGTAAGAGGTATTATCTCAAAGTGTATCGATATAGAACCGTGATGTAAATACTAGGCTATTACTGTTATGCGTGGTAAATTCTACAAGGTGAGCGTTGGACCTTAGATCACGTGCTGCTTTTCTGCTGTCTCGTCGCTACTAAATACTGCCTTGCAATTAATACTTGAAATATCAATTGGCTTGTGTCACACAATGTGGTACTACTGACATCTAGTGTGACACACACCCTGGGTTTCTGTATCCTTGTCACATAGTACGATCCCACATCGTTATCTGCGTGGCTTTAAATAAAATCTTAAAACTTCCTTTTTAGCGTTATATTATTAAAAGTGAGCTAAACTTGATCAAGGGCTTTAGCTAAAATTCCCCGTGCAGTAAGTCTTCCACGAGCCTAGCACTGTTGATTTAGCAATCATTCATAAGCAGTGGTCTGTAAAGCATGACCTGCTGTTCAGCTTTCTCAAGTAGTCGCGCACTGTGAAAGATAACACACATCGGGCTCAATTAAAATTATACCACTCATGTTGTCCATTTCAAATACATGAAATGTCGAATTGGTATTTTTATCTTGTACAATTAACGGTGCAGCAAGCGTTCGATCGCTATTGGTTATCAAGCGCTCAGAGGCTAAGTTTAATATGTGGATTTGCCGCGAACACATGATAGTTGACGTAATTTATTACCAGAAGGGCACCTCGCCCTTCCCTGAATCCGGTGATTTCAAAGTTTTTAGCGCAGTGACCCTAAATCCTTTTTTAATCCCCAACTCTGTTTATCGTAGCCATAGCAACAATTGCTTCTTTGCTTGGTAGCGCTTGACTCCAATAAAAGTACTCTCGCGTCGGTGGGACCATTTCCGAGGTAAAATGCTTACCCACGGCATTTTAAAGAGTGAGCTTTTCGTGACTATACTATTTGAGAAAAGCTATTTTAATTGCTCATTTTGATATAATTACTTGCACTCGAAAGTGTTGCGTCCAATACTTAAACTCTTGAGCCATTAGCGAGAAAAGTCACTTTTACTGGCTCAGATAGTGGCGCTCCAATAATGGAGGTCGTCAAGTAATCTGTCCTCGTTTCGCTTGCAGGAGTGAAAGTTACAAGCTTTGTACAAAAGGAAGCCTTAATGACGGTACGTTATTCATTTGTTGGTGACCACTGCCCTATCACACACTTAGCTGGCTTATTTCCAGGACATACAGTCCATAGCTGAGATGGTTCTAGTGGGTAAGTGTCGTGAGTGATTTGGGCCGCTACAGTGTTCCTTATCTCTTTTTCATAACATAGAAAAACATTTTTTTTATTCTTAAAGGTGTAATGTTGTATTTCACCGGCTAAGCCCGCTACCACTGGGGCTATCAGAGCCTTTCTTGCCTGAGCCATAGAGCTTAGATTTTGTTCGTAGTGCTCGAACGCCATGACGCGTTCCAGTTGCCCAATTGCGGACAGAGACGCACATATAGACACCTTGGGACCATATGCGCCGGCAACTCTTCCGAGTAGAGTCTGACAGATGGCTCATAAATTTTGCGAGGGTTCAGGTAGACTATCTATTGGCCAACAAGTTCTGATAAATGGGACGGGGTGACATAGCAGTCTACTTTAACGATTCTCCCACCTTAGAAGAGGCGTACAGGTAGCTATATGGTCTTTCAATTGACGCCTACTCACTATCGCGAACCTAAAGAGATTGAATACTGCGATCAGATGCAGTTCAAAGGCCGAAATATTCAATATAGTTGATTTATCGCAATTATGGCAACTATGTTTCGTAAGAGACTTTTCCAATATAAAATAAAAGACCGATAGGTTATTGTCGTGTTCCGGGAGCCACCTTTCCTTAGAGCTCTATTTTAATAGAAATCCAGCTTTCCTACAAAACAACTCGGCTTTTTCTTTACACTTTATAGAAAGCGATGATGAATGAGAATCATTTGAAGTTGCGTATACAGCAGGATATGGAGGTTAATCAAAGCCACAGCTAAACATCAGTGGATCTGTATGGCAAAAATTGCAAACCATGTTATCTACTCAGATTAGGAAATGTATAGTATACTCAGATTAGGAAATGTATAGTAGACGATGGATGTATTCCACACCAAATTTCATGCAATCATGAATTTCGAAGCACTGGCAACGGAATGCCGCAGCGCTGCCTTTCGGTACGAACTCGCAGTCAATGGGCGAAAGACATCATACACCTTCATTCTAACCATTTAAGTCCTTAAACTAGCTAAATGCTTGTTTTCGCTTCAATCCAGAGAGTCACTTGCATCGCTCGTGTGGATGCAAGCTGCCGAGACGATTAAAGTCTCCATGCACCAGCTCAAGAATCAGATAAAATCTGCAGTACCTAGCAAACCATTCGAGGCTGGGTCGCACAGTGTAGACTCAGAAAGTGAGAACAACAATGGCCTGAGCTACACGTTCCGCCTGGACGGCAATGCTCTTTCTGCTAAATCGCTACAGCACGATTTCGCTCCGCCGAAGTCTATCGTATGGAATCGTACACAAGTTTCAAAGCAACTCGAAGCTGTGACGACGGTATTTCGCTTCTTGCGGAATGCTTGTGCCGCGTGCGTTGCTAATCAGAATGCGTGTCAAAACGCTGGCCTTCTCGAACAGGTGCGACTTGAAAGTGTGATTAGGTCGGGTGCTTTCTGGGGTTTTAACGTCAACTTAGGCTCACGATGTCGTCATGCATTGCTGTAATTGGACGGATGTCGAGGATGAGCCTATACAAGCGTACGTATGTGTTGCTTGAAGAAAAAGACGATGGTTTGATACAATATGGTATGAAATGGACAAGGCAGCCAGATTGTTCTTCTCACCCAAGTTGCGCTGCAATTTTGCGTCAATGGAGTCACTAGTAATGCCAAAAATCAAGCGATCGTATGGAAATTATTTTTCTTTGACGACTTTCAAGTGCGTGGCTGGAACGTCTTTGCACCTATTCAGCAAAGAAACTAGCTGCTCACCTTTTTCTTACCATACATGCACAGAAAATACTTGTAGAGTGCCACCATTATCGCAAGGTTATTGCATTTGCCGTTGCGGTGATACTCAATTGCGTCAATGCAACCAGCACTGATGCCTTGGATATCGAGAAGATAGCCACCCGACGCATTGACTTGGTATGTAAATTCCTTTCCTGCATGGGAAGACTAGGTAAGATCTAACGTTATACTGTTGCATGAGCGTTCGTAGATGTGTGCCCGTAATTTAATTATTACCATTCTCCACCGTTGTATAACGAGACCGCTTACCTCATCCAGCTCGAATACATTGGAAACAAGTGACTTGCATATTGATGAGGAGGATCCAGCTTTTGAGTGGATTTGTACGTTATTTAAAGTGCTGTTCCAAAATAATTGTGCCAACAATCTCTACAACGCCGTGGGGGCGCATATGCTTAGCAAACTCTGGTCCCGAGTGACACCAGAGCAACTAATTGTGCTTCAACTGTTCCGCATGTGGGTTATTTCGACACCCAATTCAACTTTTGGCAGTGAGATTCAAGAAAAACCTTGCAAACAGCAGCACGTTCCTGTGGGTACATTTGAGTTTGTGCAAAGCACATGGATTTATATCGTCACTGAAAACGACGACGACAGACCGATCGAAGGAGATGGAATGAGGAAAGAAATGTGGATTGAGCTAGAAAATGAAGCCAAGTTGATGTTGCTTGACGTGCTTGGGGAACAGACAGTCGATCGCACCAGGACCTGCATTGGAAGGGCTCGAGATTTGTTACTGTCGCTGCTCAACGAGCTTCAACGTGTTTGGAAGCTTGGGCGTACAAATCCTACAACCAAGAACAGTCGTGATATGAGATCGACGGTGCCCTTGACAAACGGAGAGCGCCACGGGTACAGGTCTGCATTGATTCGTGTCATTGGCAATCTCTGTTTTCGTCAAACCGAGTATCAAAATCTCGTTCGTGACGAGGGGTATCTGTCGTTGTTTCTGAATCATTGTAATGTCGACGAAACGAACCCGATGATCCGGGAATGGTCTCTTGTGGCCTTGCGCAATCTTTGCGAGGGTAATGAAGCCAATCAACGATACATAGGGACTCTGCGTCCACAAGGAGTGGATGCAGGTTCAAAAGTTGTCCTTGAGAAAGCTTAAGTGCATGCAGATATCGGAGAAAAGGGCCAAATCAAGCTGATTAAAAAGGAGACATAAGCCGCAAATGTGAGCCTATTGATTGAATTTGCACTTACACACTACCAAAACTTTACTGTTGACAATTTTTATGGACTAATGTTTTTGATTACGTTATTGCAGGTACATTGCGAACATCCGCATAGTAAGCTTCTGAGTTCGATCTGTAAAAGTTGATAAGAAAAAACAAGGGAATCGTCAAATTGCCGGTATCCATTTGGTAAACTGCCGGTACCCCTTGACCTTAGCCAATGAGATTGGTTCATTCTATCAATTTCACGAAGCGAGTCGGATATGAAAAGCAAAGACTGCAGCAATGTAAACATTCCTTTCTATCCGATGCGTCAAACAACAGAATGAAGCCAAGACGACAAAAGAAAAGCGCAAGCCCTATTTTGTGGCAATGACAGGAACGAACGACCTCGTGATGCCCCTACTTGCGAGTGAAGCAATCGTAAAATCTGGTAAACAATATCATATGATCTGGCGTTGCATAAGTGCGAATAGTGGTGGCTACTATTTCCAACGACAAGGCGGAGAAATCCCGTTTTCTATATTTTACAGAACATTTAAATGTAACGGTGTTCGCTCCAGCCAATCATAGATCTTTGTTATATACTTCATTAAGGAGGGAAGGGCTGGTTAGCGGCTACCTATTTTTAATATTGAAATGATGTATACTAAAGCGGCAAGAAAGAGAACAGTATTGTAAATCATTATGCGCTCGCCACGGAGGCGCCGAGCCAACTGAATGTCCTTTGGCATGATAGTCACGCGCTTAGCATGAAAGGCGCACAGATTAATGTCCTCATACAGTCCCACAAGTTAAGCCTCTGAGGCTTCCTGTAAGGCCAGAATGGCCATGGACTGAATTTGCAGGCCTATTTTGTAGTCTTGTGCGATCTCGCGCACTAGACGCTGAAATGGCAATTTGCGAATGAGCAAATCCGTCAATTTTTGGTACTTGCGGATTTCGCGCAGCGCGGTCGCACGAGGGCGTTAGGGATGAGGTTTCTTGAGGCCACCAGCAAAAGGCACTGACTTGCGTGTAGCCTTTGTTGCAAGCTGCTTCCATGCGGCCTTTCCACCAATAGTTTTGCGGGTGGCCTGCTTGGTACTAACCATGGCACTCGATCGATAATACTGCTGTTTATCAGGAAGTCTGTTAAAGCAGAAATGAAATGATTGCGAAAGATTGCGTTTGACATTATGCAAAGTGCAAGTTGATCAGCAAAGCTGTCTTTGGGAATCGCCTTCAACTGTCAAACCTTTCATAAAAATACTTGGATTTGATGAGGTGAGTGTCAATGATTAGGCGAGGCGACGTCTATATCCACCCGGCATCAAAAAGGTGTCAGGCTTGATTAGATTGTTGTAATATGAGGCCAATCAAAAGCTACGCAAATATCTAGTCTTGCACAACAAGATTATTCAATCAATGCCGATAAAAAAAGCAAGTTTAATGACAATATTGATACGCCAATATTGAGCAAAGCTGCACACCAAATTTTTTTAGCACGCAATGGGATTTTCCGATTACCCCTTAATACAAATCCCCTTGTGTGTTTCAAAAATTCCATATAGCTTTTTGCTTACAAGAAACCTGTTTAAAGATGTATGACCGGAATGCGTCAAGCATACGGACATGTACGTAAACTTAATTAAGGTACGACATGATTCAAAAGGCAAAAGCTTTGGTATGTACGTACAAATCATGTTCTACTTATGTTTCTAACGCGACGAACGGAAAAAGCTAAGTAAAATTTGTCGTCAAGTGAAAATTATGCTAACATTTGTAGCCATCTTAGCAATGTTTTCAAAATTGGCAAATAAAGTCGTCATATTTTAGGCTTCAAGCTGCAACTCTCACGTGTCATGCTATGATTCTGTTAAATGTACTGTACTCATCAAATTTTCGGTTACATAAAGCAAAGTTTTCGCGGTAAAAGTTGATTGTCCGTTTGTGGCTCCTGATGTTCGATAGGCGCCCTCTAGATTGATCGACGTTGAGCCGGTGCAAAGGCTTACAGATAAGACCACATCTACGTATCTGTTGGACGTTCACGAAGCTTGCGGTATTCTGTTTGCCTTAGGTGGCGGCTACATTTACAATCCTCCGTACTGCCAATAATTTACGGCACGTCATAGTGCTCAGCAAAGCTCAGGTTACCTTGAAGAAACGTCTACTCTGCGATAAAAATCGGCTAAGCTTAATTTACTACCTTTAATTTGCAGGATATATATTTTCTTAAGTCAAGAAATTGTCGCTAAGGATTACCAGTTGCATGCCGTTCCCACTATCTTACCTTGGACACCAGGCTAAACGCTTGGTACTCACCCCAAAACCAGTTCACCAAGTCCTGGGATCCAATGGGAAAATTGTTGTGAGCACCGCTCTTGCGGCAAATTTTAAATTTCGTCAGGCTCCATTATTCCTTTCTATATGCAAGGACGGCGCAGGATCCATGATTAAATCCATGACCCAAATCAATTCCTGAAAAAGTCAAGGTCACTATGTTCATTTACTTTTAGAAAGTAGGCCCTAACATTCTCACTTCTTCACAGTACAGACAACAACAATGGGAGAAGCGATCTAAACCGCTTTTCTAGAAGAGACCAGCTTTTGACAATCGGTCTGGTGGTTCCACTAGGAGTCAGAGAAGTACCCACTGACGCAGGTTCAATATCAACAAATCTCATCGCTCTCAAGCAAGGCACTATCCTTTTCATTGGTTACAGTAAAACAGAAATATGATCCATTTCTGTCTTGACGTTAGCTAGATCTTCGTCCCACATAACGGCTTGGAAGGGTTATTGGTAGATGCCTACCCTCAGAGATAAAAAAACGCTACAAACCAGTCGCTCTGCCTAAGTCCCCGTTATGAATGTAAACTATAGTCTCAAAGACCTGCACAGCTTTTGTAGAAAAACTGACAGCGACGTACTGTTCGTTGTACATGTAATTGTACGAGGATGTAAAACACATCTCGAGTCTTGACCGTTACTAGGACGTCGCAAGATTTTGACGCTGACAGACGATTGTCGTTGACCAAAATTAATGGCTACTGGCGTTTCGAAGATTGTGAGATACCTGGATAGAGAATTCAAAAGACCCAAACAACACGGTTTTTTAACATGGACAAATCTGACTTGGTCTTGGTCTAAAAAAGCTCTGAATTAATTGGCAGGGCAAAAATAGGATTGAGCCGCCCAATTGCACTAAAAATAGCTACAATTTGTCAATATTCAATACCTGTGCTTTTTAATGAGTAATCCTGGATTAGCCTTTCAAGAAACGTACGTTTGACCTCCGTTCAGCATTTTTTAAGAAATCTCAAAGTTCGATCTGCAGATTAAAAAGGAAAGCTTCAATGTGATTTACCTATAAGACTTCAATGGATTAGAGAAGTGTGGCACGAGATCAATTTCGTGATGGGAATGTCACCGGGTAATAGCTACTTCCATGAGAGAAGTGAAAGATCATCGAAGCCTTGTTTACTAAGAAAATGGCGCAAAAGGCAAAATTTGCGCGTTGTCACTGATCAAAAATCGTTGGGATTGTGGCGACTACTTCATGCGTATACTATGCAGAGGCGACTTAGTTTATATTGTCCATAAAGATTACCAGATCTAGGCTATACAGTTCACTTGATTTAGTAACTAATCCTGATGAAGACTTCGATAATATCCTACACGACATTAAATTGTCTAGCGGCTATGGTAAGTGATGCTGAAAAGGCTAATGAAAGCTTGTATCGTCTAGCCTGATCAATGTTTTGAGCATTAGGTGCTTTCGCCCAATAATATTTGACGATATACTCGTTCATATCAGCCGCAAAGAAGATAAGTCTGATCTTGACACGCATTTAAGCCATCTGAGGCAAGCTTTTGAATTATCGGTCCCATTATGCTTCGTGCAAACATCTTATAGACAGTGGTCATTTAATTAATCAGCTGTTTTGTAACATCAAGAAAGCCAAACCGTCGGCTTCGTTCTCGCTAAGTAAAAAAATTAGAAAGTAGCTGGCTCTAGCTTATAACTTGCAACTTTACAGTGCTTGCTAACGGGTCATGCGAAGCTTTCGTCCGTTATTATGAAGAGGGTCACCAAACGGTGCCGGAAGACTCTGATGGGTTTAAAAAAGCCTTCAGCAGTGACCTGTTTCTGGCTTTGCCGAAAATGACTGAGCATTTTAGCATCATTTGTGATGCCTTCTTCTGTGTCTCAACTGCGGTCTTTGAATGCGATGAGGACGAATACGTAAGTGTGATATCCAGCTTGTTTAGGACTCAAGAACGTAAACCGTTCGTGACAAGAAACTGCCTGACACTGTTAAAATTACAAATGCAAATTCTATGACCCAAGCCCTTTGTGGTCAGTTCAAATCACTCATCTTTGAAGACGGCGTCCACTTGTCTCAAAGAACGGCAAGGATGTTGTCGTTTTTCGTAAAGTCTAGTGTCCACGCTCGTATATAGATTTGTAATCTCCAGTGTGCTTGCCAATGCACGAAAGGTCATTGGCAAGTACACTAAGGATGACAGAAAAACAACCAAGTTGGTACTTGTGCTTCTTACAGAACTCCCCGGTAGACTTTTTGTTGGCTTCTATCAGCAGATTCTAAAGCTTTTGTGACAAATGTAGCCATCAGGCATACCAAAATTATGCTTACCGAGACCTCTGTGTGCCACTATTGATCACAGGCCAAGATTTTTAAAGCCGAGCGTTAATCCCCAACAGAGACAGCTGTTGCATTACTATGAGAAGGCAGACGCTTTGATGCACTGTAGTGTTATCCTGGCATTTCTTCTCCGAGTAATTGTGTAAGCACTGAAGCCTGGTGTACGATATATTCTAAGAGGTAAACCATTCTTTTACGAAAAGTCTATCCAGCCAATTAAATAACTTTTGTTTTCGATTTTAATAGCATATATGTGGCCTTCACATATACAAGTGGGAAGTCGAGTAGTACATATGTACAAGTGGGAAGCCAAGTATACGGAGACCTGCGAGAATTACTACAGACTTACCCCGCAAGTCAAACGTCGACTCTTAAATAAAGCGTGCCGATACTAGCATAATATTAAAATCTAAATGCCTTAATTTTGTTTTCGTGTCGGTGCAATGCTTTTTTGATGGCTGCTCCAGGGATACTTCAATCTCCAGACTATGAGCCTCTCGTGGGTTTTGAGGTGTACTTGAAACTTCTCGGATCAGCGTCCCCGCGTTTAACATCACTAGCATTTAGATCGACATAAGGTATGAGTTATTTGCCAAAAAACGTCCCGATCCCTCCTCCGAACTTGTCTGAAGAAGAGGTGGTGTCACTGCCACGATATGCTTTGAGAGCAACCACTTGAGCGTAAATTTGGTCGTGTAAGAGTGAATACTTTTGATTAAAAAGGCACACAGAAAAGGCAATTTGCGGAGCGCCATGACCAACAAGACTAGCAGATTTCCTCGAAGAGTTAGTTGTAAGTATAAATTTGTTACGGGCGTCAAGAATTGCTCCTAAAGTAGCGCGGATTTTGGCTAAAAGAGCTCGAGAGAGCGATTGACTTGACTTCAGTGAAATTGACCAAGAAGCGGGCGATTCGCACGTAAGTCGGAAACTTTTGGTCATGCTGGAGTATGGTAAAACTGACCGCATACCCTCGCATGAAGCCTACGCTCGTCAGCAACTGGGTTTGCATCATGCTAGAGGGGATTCCCTAAGGTGTCCGGCAAGTCGCTATTGTCTTCTGACTTCTAAGTGGAATACTTTAGCAAGCTGCAAAAAGCACGCTCATTATCACTGTATGGTTGCGCTCTTTTTGTATACACAACGCAAGAAGGAGCAACATAAAGGCCTTTGCAGCAATAAACGAAAATAAGCTTATTGCTAGGCGTTATGGCTTGCACTGGACGGCCCCCATGCCCGCCCGAAAGGCTATCTTCTTTCTCGTCGAGATCGCTGCTTAAAACGTAAGCAGAAATTTCACATGATGGTGACTTGTGTTGGTACCCAACTGTTAATGAGTCAACAATTTCACCTTCCAATCCGTCGATGACTTCGGTAACCGTAATTGTTTTTGGATTTACCTGATTTCTCATACCTGAGACTGCATCGGCAAGGTCAAATCTTGGCCTCATGGAAAGGTGGGGCTTTGTATCGTCGAAATAAGATTTTGCGTTGCTGTAGATGGGTGCATAGTCGGCGTGATAGTAGTTATTGAAAAGCATAGCTTTCAGACAGACCCACTATAGTTTACGTTATTGCCGATTGAAACAGTTTCGTTAAGCGAAAAAAATACGTTGGTTAAGGCTTGACATTATCTTTTGCAAGTATAACGCGAGTCTCTTGGCGATGGCTACGCATAACCAAATCTCCTGAGAAGGTATAAGAAGTAAACAGTTCTTACAATAGAAACATTGCTATAGTCACCGATCCCAGTCTTGCCTGATCCAGATGACCGCTTACGTCGTTTTTCACGCTTCGAATTTTGCGAATTGCACTCACCCTGCTTTAAACAAATGCTAAATGATGAGATTCAGCGCTAAATTTGAATCCCGATATCTGAGTTGCCGAAATGATGTTCATGACAAAATGCTTTCTGTGATAAATTAAAATCTTATCAGGTTTAGATTCGACGGGGTATTTAAATGCTACATAAAGCCAAGTTTTGTGTTATAAAATGTCTTCCTGCTCAATTGATCTTGATTCTTTTATCGCAGGTGACTTTCAAACACGAAGCTACGGCGGCCGAGTTTTTAGTCCTGCAGGAAGCCTCATACGAGGACTACATGATCCATATAATAGCTCAAATTTGGTCTGTGCACCGGTCATGCAACCTGTTCTAACGGTATTTATGAAATTTAGGACTCTGCGGCTGTCCACCCAAATTTTAGAGAAAAATTTCAGATCAAGATTTGTATATCTCTGCTTGTACGCTAAGGCCTTTGTGATCCATACCAATTAAGTATTGCACCTCTATTAATCTGCAGAATTTGGCTAATTTGCTTGCGATTCTTGCGAGGCATAGAAGTATAAGTAAATCCCGAATAAGTTACTGGACTTTTGTCGCGTCGCCAAGATTATAAATCGGCTTTCGCCACGACAGCGACGTCGTCCGTGGGATCTCTTCTAGCATATTTGCTACACAATGTATGGACAGTTTTGCTCAAGGCACTGGAGAGCAAGGGGTTAAAAGTCTAAAAATGATCTTGTCAATACAAGGCTAATTTAGCTCTCGATGAATGTCCGGATGTTATACTATATCACCGATCAAGGCGATCCACTTTTTCCATAATGGAGTTTTCTAAATAAAAATAGTAAAAAATATGGCACCCAGTCTGTACAAGTGAATTTACATATGTGCGCACTTGTGAAACGTACCATTTCCTATAAATTACCGAATGCGCTGCACCGCAGGCAGGTAATTTAGCTATTGGCAGTCCATCAGTACGGACCCCCGCCAAAAAGGCTAGAATGAATGCTTTGGAAAGAGAAGAGTATCATCCATCCATATTGACATTTCATAGAAAAAGACGGTTTAGTCATAAGGATGGTCAAAGAAGAGCTGCAAATCAGCCAATTCATTTTCGGTGACCAAGCCAACAAGTCGCTCCCGCTTCTACAGCTTTCACTGCAATATAACTAGCCACCTGACTCATTTCAAAGCTCGCGTCTGCCACAAAAACCAACTGAGCCGTAATGGTGAAGGTTGAACGTTTTGCCAATTAGAGAGCCGCTCAAAAAATAGCTTCGAAGAGCAATTCACTCCAACGTGGCGGGTATATGCGCCTGATACTCCCCCTCATTTGATTCACAGACATCTTTTTTCCTTCTTGTAATAATATAGCAGACACTCGCCTGGATTGAGTTGATCACAACGTCGTTGGGAAAAACCCTCATCGCTCGAGGAAAACTTTCAGTACAACATCTACAACGCGGTGCTGACAGCGAAGCTCAGTCACTTATAAAGGATTGTTATAAATTGCGTGCCTTCACGTAGATATCGGTAGCTCCAATATTATCCGTATACATCACGGAGTATAGTCTCCAGCTTTCTTCTAAAGATGCCGTTTGCATAACAGGGGTGGAATCATACCGCATAAAATTTGCTGCTTGAGATTGATTGGCTGGCACCAGTAAAATTACCGCTGCAGTCAATCAAATGTCCATGCTTTTTTAGCCATGACATGCTCAGGATCAAGTCATATTTGTTATGTCAAGGTCAAGCAATTACTATGCTGTGAGTACGCTAACTTTACAGCAAGGTCTAGCTTGGACTTGGAGAATATTGGGGCTGTCGATTCAAAACTGACTGATTTCTGTTGCACTCTCTTAAAACGTATGTTGATCTATTTTTGGCTGACGACGACCCGTTGCCGATACGCATAAGTTTGCGGCGCGTCGAAGTCTATCATGACTTACATGGTTTTTATACCATCGCACATCTGTGTGCACAATCGGCGTCCACTCGTTGTAGTTCCCCTTTATGAGATAGCAAACTCTTTCAAGCCAGATACACATGGTGTATTTCGGTAGCAATAGAATTTGGTTTTTCGCCAGTAAAACAGCCCGCTCTTAGTGGTGATTAACATTTCTCTCACTCTGATGGCATGTCGTTTGCCAGTGAACTTGGACGAGAAAAAGGTACCACCCTTTGTAGCAAACGAAGATCATATGGCCTTAATATCATTTTGCTTTACGAAACCGGGTCCGAGTGAGCGGGTCTAATGATACCGAGTCCTCTAAGACGAAAAACTGCTCATCCACGATATTCAAGAGAAGTGACCTGTTTTATTTAGGCCTCACTTGAAAAAAATACAAGTTGCCTCCTTTTAGTTGCTGTTTGCAATTCGGAGCGCTAAGTGCAATACGGGCATATTCTTATGGTGCGTTCACATTGACTGGTTCGGAAATGACCTTTTAGAAAGGGATGCCATCAGCTTCCTACTGTAAGGGAAATTGACGAAATGCTCACGCCTTTGTTGCTAAAAGCGTGAGCCCTGGTGGAAAGCAAAGTCAGGCGGAGGAAGAGCTGTCTTAAAATACTACTTCATGCATTCGAAGAGCACAAAACAATCTGGTGAAGTGACTTTGTAGTTAATGCCCTTAAGTTAATCCGGCCTCCGAGGCAAAAAACAGTGGATGTTTGATGCAACTTATCATCCGCGATCCCGGTGGCATTAGTGAATATACGTACCTCTTTAATTCATCGAAGAAGCGTCGATCTTTTTTTCTCTTCAAAGGTACGAACTTAATTTCTATGGGTTTCAGTGACTTCCGCAAGACTTCTTTGTTTGTGCTTTCGCTCTTGAGCATAAAGTTTCTCAGAGAGCTCGAACACCATAATGTGTGATCTAATTACGTGGCACCGGTACAGAGAAGATGCGCAGAAGGGTATGCGAACACTTCCTTTAAGAGTTTTTGGTCTCAAGGAGATCGAAGTAAACAATGGTCTGCAACTAAAAATCTTCCTGGTTGATTCGGTGGTTATTCAAGTGGTCGTACCCATAGTTCTTTATGTGCTCCAAATCTATTCTACAATTTAAGCAGGGGCCGAATTCAATTTGGTTACCTTAAAGCTACATCAATTGCAAAATGGTACAAGTACCGATAGGGTGCCTGTTGTACACCGACATCTACTATTACCTTAAGACCATATTCAGCAAAAAAGTCAGTATCTTCCATGCTCAAAGCTTGACTGTAACGGCCCGTTACAAAATAAAGGAATTATTTGTGTGCAGCCACTAACAAACTCTTTGAGAAGCTTGCTGAGAAGGAAGTCAATCAGTTTGCAAAGACGAAGCTTGGCTCCATGACTATGATCTTCGTTCTATATCCAGAGAGAGAACGAAGCGGAAATTGTCACCTGTGTGACTCAAAAGATTAAAGCTATATTTATGATCATAACTCGTTCCTTTAATGTCTAAATATGCACTGTACTTTTGATTATTTTTGCCACACTACCGGTACACCTAAGAGTTTGCTTGAGACGGGATCACAGTACTAGAAAGATACATGTAAAAAGACGCACTGCTCGCGGTGTTAAAAAGATCGACGTGTGCAATAGATTGCGTGTTTGGATTTTTAGTCTTTAACCCCTTCTATGAATGTATCATACATAGATTATATGCACTAGATTCAATTTTGAAATCTAGACAGGCACTGTATCCATTTAAATTACCTTAGAAAGAAACTGGCATAAGCATTGATATATTTTTGTCGAAATCCGAAGGCATCATTTTTTGTAAAACGAAAAGCCAGCTTTTACCACAAAATCTCAGCTTTATGTAATGGCGCCTTCATTCTCTTCCACTCCGATTTAAACTTCATCAAAACTAGTGCCATCCACTGCGCTTTGACTTAGAGAGTGTCATTCTTAGAAAGGTCAACAAGTTTAAAGACCAGACGGAAGAATTTGAGATCAAAGACACCAACACTCGATAAATTTCCGGGCAAGTACAGCAGTTAAAGGCACAAACACCATGAGCAAGGGCTATGAAACTTAGATATCAACGTAAGGTGCCATTTTGTGAGAGGTCTACTCATTTTACGAACAAAAGAAAACAAAGGATTGCTGCAAAAGGATAAAAATACCGCTAAAGGGGAAATCTCTGTGAGCAAAATAAAGCTTCGCTTTGTTCAATATTTTTCCGCATCGAGACGGCATTTGTTGGGTGAACAACATCGATCTTAAAGACGATGCCGACATACTCAAAAGAGATACAACTGTTATATGACTTGTAAGACTTCAAGTCTCACGTGAGTTTTGATGTACCTAGTAGCAGCATCTCTTCAAGCGTTGTCCTCGTGGTAGACGTTAATGGTAAGGCGAGAAAAAGACGGTTGATATCGCTCATATTCTCCACTCTATTGGTCTTGAGGCTGAAAAGGTGGACATCACACAGCTGTATGCTTGGAGCTTTCAGCTAATCCAGGAATTCAAGACGAGAAATAGCAACTTTCCGACGCGGTACATAGAGCTCGAGCTGAGATGCGTTAGAGGTCAAGCTGACAGTAAAGCTTGTTTAATCCGTATGGCTAGAGAAGTCTATCATCTTCATATGGGGCACAAGAGCCCTAAGTCGCCCCGACTCTCAAGCTCTTCCTTTGATCGCACAGAAGCTAATCTACTTTGCTAATAATGGGCAAGTTTAAGGCGGAAGCTATCTTATCTGGGCGTCATGGTCAACAACACTTCACTTTTTAAGAGCGTTGTGACACAGAGATGCTTCGGTGATTAACAAGAGCTTTTTTCAAAGTGGCGCGGTTTCACCACATTGAGATCTCGTGGAAGCTGTTGAAGGGCTCTGTCACGACTGACAAAATGCCGTGGCAGTCTGGAATCGAAAGTATTGGGTGATATGTATGTAAGCCACGTGGTTTCTCGACGTGTGGGAACGTATGGTAGAATTACGCTCCTAATTTATTAAGCCGAGACCGAGATATCTCAGTAATAAGTTGTTTCTAACCTACCAAGGAAGCAAATTGCTTTATTGCTTGCTGACATTAGGTACGTAGCTTCGTTTGACCTAAACGACAAGTTTAATTCCAAAATAGGTTATATTACTACTCATAGCTATTTTTTCAGGCCTGATGCATACCAAGCTTATCGTCAGGCTCCCAACAACGCTGAGCAAAATCGATTTGATGCAGCACTTAAAGCACGGACATAGCCACCGATATGTTGCAATGAAAGAAAAGCTGCTTCAGAGTGAATGTCTTTCGAAGTTGCCATGCAAGATGTGGCCTCCCTCAGGGACCTCACGGCAAGTTCACGCAGATGAGCGTATTCGTTGTCGTATTTTTTTTCCATTAATCGCATAGTTTTTTGTCGGCCGTTGTTCCCAAAATTAGTAGACTTCTCACAAAATGGCGACCTTCGTCGATGTTTGATTTATATAGCCCCTTACTCACGGTGTTAGTGCGTTTGACAGCTGGTTGGATCCAAGATTTTTGCTAAGCTGTCATCTTCAAACTCATACGTATCCTCCTCGTCCATTAAGCCAATGAAGTCCTCAACAAGGTCATTCCCAGGTCATGAATGTGGCCGTTCGCATGACCGCTGAGTCTGCATTAAGTCCAGCACCTTTAAAGGCAAGGTAAATCAGTTACGCATTTGCTGCCACCAACTGTGGATAGGCACGATGTACGCCTAATTGCGGGCTAAATAGTGGCACCAAGACAGACTATAAAAGTCCCGCAAGTGAGTAATAGGAAAACGTTGGTAGTATAGGATTACAGGTAGTTCGCTAAGTATCACCAAGAGCGCGGAACATAGAATGGACGAATGAAAATGCAATTTGCCTGGTTGTCACGAGTGATCCCAAAGACGCCTTTTACAGAGATAGTCGGCAGCTCATTTGGTCGTTGTCGCTCTATTCGGGGGCTTTGCTGGAGGTGTAAGAGGTACTGATCCTCAAAGAGCGGTAAGCTACTGGGTTTTTAATAATCTAACGACCAAAATTAGGTTAAAAGTGTTGGGGACACCTCTAGTAGACCTTCTGTGCTCAGATCAATATGTCTTTGATTAGCTTTCTAGGAAGTACACTGCGGCTGGACTTAAATACATCAAAGGACACCAAGGATGCGCTTTATTCCTTAATCCCCGGTAGGATACCAAAAATCTCTTATAATAAAGTACACTGTGTTACGGGCAAAAGAAAGCACAATTTCACCGACTTCTAGATGAAGATTTTTTTAAGCATCGACTTCTTATGACGATACCGAAGCAATCAACGCTCTCCGTCCTATGCATAAGTGAAGGTAAGCCGTACCTCACGGTTCAACATTGGCCGGCTCGTACTTTGCGCTCTCGAGATCCACGACCGATATTTGATCGTACGTCGGTGCACAAAAAGGCTCATCAATAGCAATCCTAATGAGGCTAAAGAGAAAAAAATGTGACCTAGTAACCAGAGGCCCCGCCTCATTGTTGATCTAATATCGAACTACCACTTTGAATTGACGAGGAGACACGTCATGGTAGGCTACCTCTGCCATATAATATTGAGCTATGTATGCCAACTTACATGCTGGTTTTTTAGGGGTAATGGACATAGTCTTCTTGTCTGAATTACAAAGAGCAGTATGTGTAATAATATTAAGTTGATTGATTTTTGCACGCATCAATAACGGTGGACGTCTGTCTGCATGATGAGAGATGTGTGCCCCGTCACACTTCTTAAACATCGCTGCTGCTTGTGCACTTTGTCCAGGCGGTGCTGATGAATTCGGAGTACAAAAACTTGTCGCTTTCGAAACGTGTTGTAGCTCATCCCATATTTTTTCCAGTAATTTTTGGCTTTGATTTGTAGTACCAATTATTTTTTTGTTGCGAGCTTTATTCTGTTACCGCAATGACTCAATTAGCTTTGCCGACATTGCCTGGCTTGGTGCCACCGATCTGCTAACTTTTTGAGCTCACAACCTGTTCGCAAGTTCTTCTCACGCAGTAGGAACTGTAGTAAGTCGACCGAACTAGCTCAAAACTAATTAGTTGCTAACTGGTCGCTAAAGTCATCACAAATATTTTAAAATTCATAATGCGTAAGAAATGCAAACCAGAGAACCAAGATGGATTTCTGAGGTGATGTACATTGTTTCCAAGTGAATATTGTTCTCATTAAACTCATTTTTAGTCTACATCAAATTAAAGAAAAGGGCATACAATAGTTACGTTTTTGATGCGTTGCAAAAACTTAGTTGATAAATCTCGTAATCGTCATCTCTCATCAGCTTAACTCAAACATCACACGTGTATTAACGAAATACGAGTCCGGGTCCTAAACTTTTTAATATGGGTCTTTTGGAAGCTCAAGCAGCCCGTAATCGTTTTTATACATCTCGGCCATGGAGTTGTACGCCAGCATGTCACCTGCACGAATCATGTTTCCTGTATAACACGTTATATGTAAGGTGAGCATGCATTTTAAAGAATTTGCCATGTGCTCACTCACCGGCGTCGCAGTTAAGAGGCGAGTCAGCGGCTGGGTCTGACAATAATGATATCACAGCTAAGCACGCAGCCTAAGCACATAGCACGTTAACAATTTTCCATGCAAAGAAAAGCAATCTCAAGTTATACACTCCTCACCCTTAAGGTCCACGCTGGAGACCACTCGCGCTTGAGAATATCGAGGCAGATAGTGCCATCCTACAACAATCGACGCAACACCCAGATCCGTCAAAAGCCGCAACTGTCTTACTATCATCAATTTAATTGCATCGCATACCTTAAAATGCACGTTAGGGTGAAAAATCTTGGTGATAAACTTCATTTTAGGTGGCTCCATCGGGTACAGCGACGTCGTTTGAATGGCCAGCTCAAAGCAGCGGTTCTCAAAAGGGGTATCTAATGGCCCACGAATAAATGCTTTCCAGCGCATTATGGTGTCCTCCTCTGGATACAGCACCATGTCCTCTTCCGGGTTCTTTCGTATCTCCTGTAGCTCCTTGCGAAGGCGCTTTACGCTCGTATTCATTTTCCAGCTTTTTTTTAATACGTTCGGTATGATCAGTATCATAAAACCGGTAATCAGACATGTGAAGCGTCGCGTCAATAATAAAGTATGAGCCGCGGAGACAACCAGCTCCCGAGTATTTGCTTTGATGACGACTACCAATTGCGCGTGTTGGACAAGGAGAACATTTTGCATACGCAAGAGCTTGAACAAGAAAGCAATCAATTTGCAACCAGTGCGTACTTTAGTAGCAGTCTATTCATTAAGTGACATTATCATATGACGAGTTGTTGTGTAGAACTTGAAGAGTTTCATGCGATCATCAAGGGCGTGCTAGAGGTGATGGAGGGACAGGCGAGACGTATTGAGCGCGAAAAGCTAAAGGTGTGGTCGACATGGAAGGAACTATAAGTCAATATCTAAGTGCTGGTACAAATGACAGGCCATTGGCCAGCGCAATCGCGTCGACAGCGAGGTTGAGAGTCGGAACCGCCAGAAACAGATGCTGGAGCTTTTGATCAAGGAGAAGAAGACCGAGCTTGAACGGTTAGTATTCAGCACTTGAAAGATTTTACAGATACTTTGCTTACTTCTCCATCCTTTCGAACAGATACGACCTGCAGTACCAGTCACTTACGAAGATCGCAGATGAGCAACAGTTGCTAATGGACAAGCTAAGCAATAACGAGGCGTAATGCGGCTTCTTCTTAACGTAGTTACCTCACGAAGCAGCACTTGAAAAAGACATACTTATATGTGGAATGTAGCGACTTGGAATCATCTATATTCAAGCGAAATAATCATGCGAATACGTGCGACCCACAATTGTTTGCTAAAAAACCTCACTATAAATGTCAAGGCTAAAATACTAAAAGTTGTGTGCAAATCCTACGTCCCCTCGAGCTATTATAACAAAGTTAACTGGGGTTACGAAATGAAGACGCTCGGAAAAGACAAGACACGCAATACAGAGTTATGTGCGTTCACCACGGATACGACGGGCGAGCTGGATGTCCTTGGGCATAATAGTCACACGCTTGGCATGGATAGCACACAAATTGGTGTCCTCAAACAGACCTACCAGATAAGCCTCTGAGGCCTCCTGTAGGGCCAAAATGGCCGTAGACTGGAAGCGCAGGTCCGTCTTGTAATCCTGCGCAATTTCGCGCACTAGGCGCTGGAACGGCAGCTTCCGGATGAGCAAGTCGGTCGACTTTTGGTACTTGCGAATTTCACGCAGCGCGACCGTACCAGGGCGGTAACGATGCGGCTTCTTGACCCCGCCGGCTGTAGGCGCTGACTTGCGAGCGGCTTTTGTGGCGAGCTGCTTACGGGGAGCTTTGCCACCAGTGGACTTGCGGGCAGTTTGCTTGGTACGAGCCATGGGAGCTTCGAGTGTTTGCTGCTGGTGCTAGTTGTTCTTGGTTGGAAGCTTGGAAAAGCGGAAATGATTTTTTTTTAATAGTGAGAACGTCGCTGGCGCCGGCGCCTAGTATATGAAATCCAAGTTGTTTGGCAAAGGTGGTGTTCGGGTATGTAGAGATGACGCATTAAAGACTGGCGAACCCTTCAGGAATTTACTTGAAAATTGTAGGAAATGCGCCCAGGGAGAGGTTTAGGCCGGGCGGGGCGACGCATTCGTCAACCATACCCAAACAAAGCTATTTTCTCCCCTTGTCGCGGCTTCGTGTCTCTGAGCCACTCGCTCGCGCTGGCTCCCTATCCCAGGCCACCGGGCTAGCTTAGATGATTGTGTCGTTATTTGTATTGACCATTAGAAGCTGCAACCTGAATTTGGAAGGGTGTGCCAAGTTTGACTTTATTTTAGTAAGGAAGTGTCACCGTTACGAGAAAATCGATCCACCAATCAGCGTCTACTTGTTTTCATCCCATAATTTACAAACGCACAAGTACTTTATTCTGACTTAAGTGCGATTTCATTAGGTAGCACCATTGGCGCAAAATCGGCCCTATTAGACCTACTCTGCGTGAAGAACGACCGAGTATATAGCAACATATCAGAATACTTGACAGATGTAATATCGCATAATAACAGTGTAATTGACAGAAGTAATATCGCCGTACACCATGGCCCCCATTAAAGTTTAGTTCATACCTATTTCAACAAAGATAAATGGAAATCAATAAATAAAATCTCAATGGATGACGTAGTGTTCATAACGGATCCTTACATAAAGCTGACTTTCTGTGTTTAAAGCGATAGAAGAGCTGAGTGCAGCATAGAATCCATCTATATTAGTACTGGATTGTAGATCGTAAATACTTGAATGGATATAGTCGTATTCTAGATTGCATAATTAATGCCAGTTTCTTTTGAAAAGGTTATTAGTAGGACTTTAACAAGAATTTGGTCTTTAAATTGCAGTCATTTGCACACGTCGATCCCTTTTATGTCCAAGACCTCACCGCGAGGATGTATGTTTTTTGTACGCTTTCCATGTGTGACATTCTGTGTAGCCCGTAACATTTGTAGCCAATTTCAAGTCCATGGGAGTAAATTGTCGATCTGAAACGATCAGGGTTGGATAACATCACTCTATCAAACGCACAGTTCGTACTGCTCGAATAAGGCGGTGCGATTGCCAATTATCCCTGTCAATGATTTATCGTTGCCAAACAAATATTGTTTGCGATCCCCAGAGACCAATTCTCTTCTGTTGGAGCCTTAAATCTCGCTTTTAATACTCCCTTGTCACCCTTCGCGATAGTGTGTTGCTCAATGTGTTTTACTAATGCTGCACTTGTAGGAGATGTTCAACACATTCAAAACGCGTTTTTGCCACATTCGGCTACTGGTACTGCTAACAAGAAATGTCACCGTAAAGACAAGGTCTTAAAGACATCGTCACGTATACAAAGTTATGAATATCTGTACCGTCGATGCATTCTATATTTGTTTCTTGAGCTTACTTGCTCCGGCTTCCGTTGATACGTGACTTACCAAAGCACAAGTGCGCGGTCCAGGTATCTCCTTGACCAGCTAGTCAATCCAAGGCTCTTGTTGTTTGTAACACGACATGCATGAGATCTACTTATGCTTGGTAAAGTCATAAACGGAAATGCATTGTCAATTTCCTCAAATTACACAGCTGAGCCTATTTAAACAATAGAAGCAACTATAATCGATCCATAGGCCTCCTAGAGATCCAGCCAGCCTTTTATGGGTACCGCAATCGCTTGATAGAAAGCAAAACTTGTTAATGTCTACCAAGACTCGAAATAGATTTTGGTGATTGCATGTTCAACACATGCCTATCGCTAATTGTTAGTCCGTGAAGAGCTGTCAAGCTCTCACAGGCTGGTCATCGGCAAAAGTTTTTATCAGAAAAAGACTGCAAGGCTGTTGAGGCACCTCGCCCCTACTTCTTCTCCTAGCTCTAAAGCGTGACTGCTTCTAACGACCCTTTAAAGCTCTTGGGTGAAGAGAGAGCTTACCTTAAAAAGGCACGAATAATGTGTCTGCTTTTCACCAACAAAGCAGCAGATAATGCTTTGAATTATCACCTTCAAACAGCATTTCCATCAGTGGACAGACCTACATAAATTTTTGGAGTCCTGTCGGAAAAGGAACGGCAGTTGACGGTCTACAAGATGCGGCGAATTCTTGGTCACAAAAAAAGTATTTTACTTGGCGAATTTATCGTTGCTGCCTGCCTGTTAACGACTTAGTAGTTAGTTCGCTCGCTCAGTTGGTGAGTGGGCCTTTAACCAAAAGGATTGCTAGATATGTCACAGATACAGGGCTTTGTAAATCCGAAGGTATCAGCTCTTTGCTGGTTTGAAGGCCGAAAATGTCCTAGACGCAGCATCCCTTTAATCAAACTATATTCTTGACATACACACCATTTTTACAAAGGTGACTAATCTTAGCTTTATAGGCATCTTATGTTGCTCATTGACTCAAAGCATTGGCTGAATCTACAGAATCGGGCATATATTTCCTAATAAGAATAGCCAGATGTGGTGTGTAGACACTGGTCGTTCCGAAAAAAGAAATGGGGTGCGAGCTTTAGGGCGTGAAAGTTGCGAAATTCTGTGTCTCCAGGTAATGGCTCGATAAGGAGAGCAATGTAAGACCAATGATATCTTTTTCCGCCTAAGAGGCAAACAATAAGCAATCGCTACCGTCTTTCTATGCTTAAAATCAGAAGAATAGTAACGAATAGTTAAATTTTATATGATCCAAATAGTGTGGCGGTGCTTCAATCTATAAATGGACGTGCTGCTTCACAAAATCTTTATTTGTGCATTGCACAGTGCACAAGACTTGGTAGATAAATCCAAATGAGGAAGTCAGACAAATGAAATGTTGGCGCAACGTGCAATTTCGGGCTCGAAGACGAAAAACGTTTTGTTAAGGCCTGAAATTAATAGAGCCGCGGCAACCAGTGCATGCATTAGCTAAAATTAATCAAGTCGTTGGGGCGACTATTTGCCAGCTCATGGATTGCGTCGATCAGATGCCTTCCACGTGTGACATTATGAAGGAAACCACTTAGGGCACCGCATGAGACCAAACCTTGTATCTCCTCTCATACAGAGAGTGAGTGAGAGCGACATAGCGTCCGCTAAACTTTTGCTTTAAGTAGAATTCTAAAGGATTCGGCAAGACTGCCCTGAAGTTGTAAATGCTCTTAGCTCAGTGCTTGACGAAGCTACAGTTTCCGTGCTATAACTACAAGCGCATATGGGACAAGCAGAGCTCATGTCGAGGTCGCTCGTGACAGCTCCGGAAGCAGTGGTTTGATAGTCATGGTCTTTAACTCCATTGGACAGCCAAATACGTATTGTTGAATGCCATCAATGGCCCAAGCAGAGAGTTTAAGCTCTTCTGCTTTTGCACCAAGCTCTCGAAAAGGTATTCATCGTGCTCAGAAACTTTATGTTACATGATTATTGCAGTTACGGCTCCTTATACAGACAATCAGCCCAAGCCAGCGCTTTTCTTAAACTGCCAGGCCAGATTTGTGGTTCTCAATGGATATTTACGTAATACCAATATTTGGGTGCGCGGGAATTGCGTTGCCCAATACCAAGAATCGGATGCAGTATATGGTGTTGCCGCTCGGGTAAACAAGCCGCTGGCTCATCACATTGGAATTTGTGATTCTACTGCCGATTGGGAATCAAGCGAGGCTTTATTGGCTTGGGTGCACCTTGCTCGTTGCTGCGGCAATAAGTAAAGTCTCGGCTAATTGGCACATCCCTTCTCCTGCAGAATGGGAACAGGGTGCGCGGGATTCACTGATCGCATGTAAGCACAGGGCAAATTTTCAAGTGTGTGCCTAAAGGGAGAGCGGTACCATTCAAAGGCTCCTTTAAGCGACTAGACTTGGTGGCCCTAGCCACCGGCTTATTCGCAAGCTTGAATACACCATAGAAAGCCTTTGCTCTATTTGCTCTCATATGCCAATGTTACCGAATTAAAACTGACGATTAGTTTGGGGTCTTTCTTTATGTAACAGAAAGCGAACAACGAGCACATCATAAATCTGCTCTATAAGTGATCTGGCAGCATGATGCATTGACACTGATGTCACGTGGTCATAGACACGGCGGGGCCTTAAAAATTTCGTCAATCCAGGATACAGGCGTATGACCTAGGATCTGAATTTTGAAATAAGCTTTGCGACTCTATGTTGTGATGAGTTCTGCTGCTCATTCAGTTGCTGTGGAGGTTTAAGGTGAATTGCAAGTCACCCACGGTGGTGTATGTCGAAGAAATTTTGACGTATATGAAAATAAATAGTTACATTCTGAAAAGGAGGAGGAGCATACCAGGGTAGCACAGACCCAGCATACATCGCATCAATCGGAAACCCCATATTGTGTGGCACGAGTCAAGTGACATTTTGACATCAGCAAAATGGCAGTACCACTGCGTATGCATATTGGTGATAATTGAGTTGTGTAGTGTATTTACTCTACAAAGGCGCCATTTTGCAGATCTAAATGTAGGTCAGCTCACATTTAGAAACTAACAACTAGTTTGAGGGAAAATTAACTCTTGGAGTCACGCACATATCGATCGACAACCCGTACTGACTTTATATATAGAACGAATGCCAGAGACCTTGCATTACGCTTTTTTAGCCAAGAGCAATGTTAGCCTCGCTGCAAGGGGAATTGCCGGGGATTTTGCCGCTTTTGTCTTTGCTGTTTTGATCATGCGGACGATAATCATTCGACGACTTGTATCAACTATTCTCTGATCAAAAAAAGCTTAACGAGTTCAGATTTCTTATCACCAACAAGGTAATAGACGAACTTATTCACAGATACTCGGAATACCGATGCGTACATGGCCATTTTATATCATTGATATATGGGTAAATGTTAATACAAGCTATAGAGGCTGCAAAATATTTGATTTCACTGTGTATTTGAAGTGCATTGGCTCACAATGTTCTTGAAATTTTTAATGAACTCTGAACTAGTCATGGCACTGCGTACTGTACACAAGTTACAACAAATCTTATATTGCATACACTTGACCATGCCTGTAAATAAAAGTAAACCGTATGACTACACGTAATCGAAGTGCACGTAAAAAGTTACTCGCATTGCTGAACATACCTTGACTGGTACAGCAAATTTTGCTTGGCTTGCAATTGGCGTTAAATGCTTTGCGAGGACAATATACGATTGTTGTGAGTACTTCACAATATCGAGTCATCTATACATCTCTCAAATGAAATTTCACGTTAACAAGCTTGCATTTGTAAATATGCGATATGCTTTGCACTCTCAAGTGTGATATTGTTGTTGCTGCAACGACAAAATGTAGTGGTAATCTTTTATAGACATGCCGACGTTCATGTATAGAAAGGAGCATGGACTACAGGAGCTACCAATAAATCGAATTTAAAGTCATCTTTACAAGCAACCATCTGGAATTTAGATCGCATGCGGCCCTTCCACAAGCTCACTTTTTCAGATACTTCATTGTTCTTGCTCAGATAATGTGTCAGTTGCCTTCTTCTCTAACAAGGTTGCATCATACGATTCCGATCTAGCCAAGTTGCCGTAATAGGCGATCATGACCTTAAGTTGCTTGTTCAGAAAAACTCGTTCGCACTCTACATGCTCGCCTGGCGTCAGCGCGTCCAAGTCTTGTGTGGGCGTACCTCTTGGAAGGTAATAGGCGATATTTTTGGACACGAGACGAGTCTGTGCAAACAGTTCTAGCCCGGAAACCCCACTCACGAACATGTCGTCCAGCTTGTAAAGTTTTCGACGATACTTCACGCCTCCCCACGGTGGCGATAGAAATACGACATCGGCCTTGAGCTTGGGCAGGAGGTCAATAGCATTACCGACAATAAAGTCAATTTTGTTCGCGACGCCGTAAATAGTAGCGTTGTGTTTTGCCATGCGTATCTTTTCTGGATCAATGTCAATAGCAATAACTTGCTTGCACGTTGTTGCCAGCTGGATCACATTGCCGCCGCAGCCCGAGAATGGATCGATCACAACATCGCACGCAAGGCGCTTGGCAATATGTTCTGCGATAATTTGAGGTGTCACCTGTCCTTAGCAACGCTCAAAACCTTCGTCATTCGTCAAAGAACAAACGCAGTAAAGAGCACATACCGAGTACCAGCTTTCGTAGTCGAGCTGAATGTTTTCGTCAAATTTTTCAAACAGCGTGTGCCTTTGCAGGTAAAATTTGACAATGTCCTTCGAGACTGCAAGCCATCAGTTGTAATTACTGAACACGCCTCGATAGTTTGCATCCAAACGTCAAAACCTACCTGGATACCTGATATTCTTTGCCTTTTGAGAGGAATTGTCATGCTTGGCATTGCAGATTACACTCTTCTCCCGCGGTGTAACGTCTTGAACCACCTCTACTTGCTGTACAACACGCTCCGCCACTTCTCCGTCCGTATCATAGACCACACGAACTTTGTCGACGACAGCCGTCATCGGTAGTGGAGAAATCCGACTTTCGATTACTTTCTCGTCTAATACATCGTCAACATTCCCCTCTTCGTCTCCAAGATCCAATTGTCCATGTTCCGACGAGCAATTTTGGATTCTACCACCATCAGCCTTTTCCTTATCAAGTAGCTGTTCATGTCCCTGACGTGATCGCTTATGTGTTTTCGCTATCTTGGACATCCCACCACCGCCAAAATTGAGAGGTAAACTTCCCTCCATCCCCGCCGCCTTCATTTCCTCTTTCAATTGATCGCGTGCAGCTTTGTATAGATCCATGCACGAATCTCCTTGTTCCATCTCAACTTCATCACCATCAAGTCTACGCTTTTTCTTTTCTTTTCGATGCTTCCCAAGCTGCAAACACACCGACAAGTGCATCACCATGCGCACACTTTTATAAGCAATCCAATTTGTATACTGTTACTTCAATCATTCACATTCTACCTCGTGGGCCGGCGCCTTCCGGCTGCGCAGTCGCACTTCCGTGACCAGCACCATTATCGATTTCTAACGCATAATAATTGGATATTAATCCGATCGAATTTCCACCAATCCGAATACAATAAAGCTATCATTATATCTTTATGCACGTCTTCAGCATTATCGTGAGACTTGTAGCAGCGTTATCGAGTTCAAGCGCACAAGTACACGACGTCACATGGCTTACAGGCTCTTCGTTGACGACTTGGCTGGCTAACTCTGCGCCATCCGTGTGCGTACTCGACCTTTTCCACTTTGGAGTTCGATTTTCCGCATTTCCATTCCAAACGCAAGATGTGTTCAAGTGGCAATTGATTGCTAGACGGGTAAAAGGGTGGAAAACTGGTACTATTGTGGCCTCCGATCAGTTAAGAATAGTAACATTGTCTCGAAAAGCGCGCGAGCAGAAGGTAGAACAGGAATCAGATAAATTAGGAGAAGAAGGATTGAAATGTGAAGTTGAGGCTGAGTTTTGTATTCCAAAGCTAGTGAACATTCGCTTGCCGAATGTTGATACAAAGCAGTTGGAAGAGCCCTCGTTGTTCAAAGACCATGCTGTTGTTCTGAACTTTGAACACTCAACCAACCAACCTGATGCAAATACGAAGGACGAGATCGATGGCTTTGTGACTTTTACGGAATATATTGGAGATGAGCTGGAAGGCACGTGGTCAGATGATGGACGCGAGCTGGTCATTCGAATCAAGGATATTGATGCAAAGAGAGTGAAACCTATGCGAGAGTTAATGCAAGGGCTGCTGCATACAACCATTGTCACTGCAGGAAAGGAAGCAAGTCGAGGTAGTCAGGAAACGGATATGTATATATATGAAGGGCTGCAGAATTTACGTTTCGAGCTGGACGGTATTTATGCAATTCGACTTCTAATATATGATGAAGTGATACTTTGGTCACCTGAGATCTCGGTTGTGCCGTGCGATACATCCTTTCTTGTTTTGGATCCTATGCGTGCTACGACACATAGTACGGAGGGCGTTATAGGTAAAGCGCTCAATGACATAAAGCCTAGTTATGCTATTGATGGAGTGTTGACGCATGGAGGCGAAGAAGCGTTTGTGCTGCCGCATACTTCGTTTCACATGGACACCCCTGGCTCCTGGAGTTTGAATTTTTGGGTCTTCTTGATGGAGGATTCTACGGGCAATTTTCGAACTTTGTTTTTCAATGGAAATGGTGAAAATCAGCAGCGAACCCCGTCGGCTTGGTGGAAACCAAACGAGCGTCGCCTCGTATTGCGAGTAAGCACGATCAATAGTGTCGACATTGGACTGGAAAGCAACGGCGAGCTACCTTTAAATGAATGGGTCTACATGGGGTTTTCATTTGTAAATTGCTCTGACGCCACGACGCACGAAGCATGTCCATCTAAGGAAAGCAAGAAAAGCTGGTACTACTCGTATTCTCTGTACATCGATGGATTGCTCGATACAGAGGTACATGTTCATGAACCTGTAGTTGCAAACAGTGGTCCCTTGTACATTGGCAAAGGACCGTGGACAGATGGAATGCGTGGTTTTACGAGCAATTTGAAAGTATATTCAGCTCCAATCTCTTCTGAGGAACATCGCGAACAGTACTTTTTAATGAGACACTTGCACAAAATCTACATGGATTGTAGTCAAAATTCGGCATTTGAAGCCGAGATGAAGGACCCAGCAATGCAGATATCCTATATATCCCAGTGCTTCGATTCTGGATTCAGATATCTCGACAGAAATGCAGACCATAACAACGATCTCGCATCTGAGAAAGTAATCCCAACTACGGATTTATGCGATCCAGATACCTGGGATCTTCTTGTGGAAGCTGCCGACAACGGGCATCCAATAGCGTGTCGAGAAGTTGGTCATGCGTACTTGTACGGAGTTTTTGAAGCTCGACATCAATTCTCAGCATCAGTGTCTCTTCGGCAAAATTTGACTCTTGCGGGAAAGTTTCTTGCTAACGCCTTCCGTCGTGGGGTGTATAGCACTGGAAAATCTCTAGCGCTCCTGCTCGCAGTAACTAGCGAGACTGAAACGTTCGATGGCGGCCACCTTACTTTGCTCTTAACGGGCCTTTTTCATTTCGCTGCAGCCAGTGGTGAGAAAGATGCGTTTGCGATGCTAGGGCATCGATATAGTATGATTGATGTGGAAATTGCGACATATTGCTATTGTCATGCGGCCAATGAAGCGGCAACGAACTACCACGAGCTTGGGAAACAACCGCTGCATGAATTGACGCGATTGTATGACTCGCATGAAAGAGATGTTACAATAGGCGAGCGAGGAGACGATGACGAGCTGACTCAGTTCCAAAAGCTACGCGCTGATCATGGCGACGTTGAGGCGATGGTAGCCATGGGGGACCTTTACTACTGGGGTGCTCATGGAGTCTTGCGGGATCATGAGCAAGCATACAAGTATTTTCATCGAGCAGCTACTGCAGGCGATGTGAATGCACAGTCAGCAGTGGCTGGAATGCTTTTGAAAGGGGAAGGAATTGCTCAAGACAATTCGACGGCTATCGAGTGGTACAAAAAAGCTTTAGATAAAAATCATACGCGAGCATTGAATGGATTAGGCTTTATCCATTTTCATGGTAGTGGTGGCGTTGCTGAGAACAAGACGCTTGCACTTGAATACTTTGAGCGTGCTGCAGCAACTGGAGTCGATGGTGACAGCATTTATAACGCTGGGCATTGTCATGCTATGGGACTTGGTACAAGTGTGAACATCACTCGTGCAATGCAATTTTTCGAGGTAGCTGCTAGCAAATTTGGCCACTTTGATGCCATCTTCGAACTTGGCAAGATTTATTACACAGGGGTACCAATGGAAGTGTCACGTGATTGTAAAAAGGCTCTTGGATACTTGAAAGCAGCATCTGATAGTGGGCAATGGGGTTACGTGTTGAGAAAAGGCTTTGCTATGTACATCGACAATGAGTTCGAGCGTGCTGTCGTATTTTATCATGAAGCACGTGAGCTTGGGTATCCCGTGGCAACCAGCAATTTAGCTTTCCTCTATGACCAGCATCTTTTGCAACAAGGCAGTGTGGCAAGCGAACGACGAGCGCTGAAGTATTTGTTGTTGGCGAATAAGGAAAATGGCGACAAAAATACTCTCGTGCGTATTGGGGATTATCACTACTACGGACTGGCTGGGTTGCGTAAAGACCCAGTAGTAGCTCTTAAATGGTACAGTCGTGCTAGCGTTGAGGATGTCGCTGTTGGCGCTTTCAATGTTGGTCAAATGTATGAGTTTGGCGATGGTGTTGAAGCTCATTTAATACGTGCACATCGGTATTATAATCGAGCATTGAAGCTTGCGGCTGAAAATACGGAACGTCGGATGGCTATCCACTTCGCTTTAGCCAGACTTTTCATTCGTAGCTGGTTGCACACCACTTTTCTAGATAAAATTCTCGATCTTGGTGGATCAGATTTGAAAACGAGCAATGTAGCTACAGACTCAACGGGGATGTTGAATGCGACCATGAGCTACTTTGATGGTGTATTCTTCATGCTGATCTCCACAGTAGTGATCCTCTGTTTCTCGATCGGTTTGTGGTATTTCCACACTAAATAATTCTATAAACGTCCGTCATTCAAAACAACAAGAAGTATCTCACTCATCCATGCCAGCTTTCACCAAATTTAACGAGCAGTGGTGCGAGCAGCCAGTGGGACAAACCGTCTCGTGTTTAAACCATTCTGTCAGGTGATCCAAGTGACCACCGTGTGCACACACGGGACACCAGACGTAGAGACCGCGTACAGGCAATTGACTACCAAAAGACAAGAATTTAAAAATGTTGTGCGAACAATTAAAGTTTGGTCAAACGTTTTGCTTACCAGATGGAGCATAGCGTAGCAGGATTACTGCAATGCGTACATAAAGAGGGTGGCATACCGTGTTTACTGGGACCAGAAGACTCGAGAGGTTTCGAGCATCTCGCGCAATTAAAATACACGCTCGTGGATTTCTTTGGTAACATTCACAAGCCCATTCAGCTTTACAGTTTCAGCAGGATTGACATGAAGACAGATCTTAACTTACCATGTTCATCTGTCGAATGGATTGGTCCGAGCAGTTTGCAATTAGCTCATTTGCTGTCGTGTATATTCGCAGCTGATGGAGAAGATCGATGTAATGCATGTAAATGTGTTGCAGCCACGCCTTTCCCATCACTTTCTCGACATTGGTCACTTTTCCAACGACAATGACAATGGCAACACATGATTGCAAATCACCAATTTCCGTGTAATATTCGAGCAATTCTTTGAGTACGTCATCGCGCAGATGACCTAAATCGCCCATGACAGCACTCCCATTCATGATCATTGATGAATTTCCACGTACATTTGTCATTCCAGAAGTTCCATTGCGGTCGCCACCTTCCCGTCCGTTTTCACTGGAATGTCGTCCCATGGGATCGTACGGATACGGATCAAATGCTTCCATTGCTTGTGGATTCACATGGTCGAGTTGTTCAAGCAGCATAGACGTCTCGCTGGCGTTATTAAAGTGACTGTGGTTCGCGTGACTGTGGCCATGTTGATCGAAGTCTTCGATCATGTGCTTGTCAACTCTTTGCCCGAAATGTATCGCTTGACTGTCATGGATCCTATTACTAGGTAAACGTTCATGATTTTCCTCGTCGACGTCTCCGTCTAGCAACACGCCGTGGCCAGTCGTTCGTTTACTATCGCTTCTCTGATCACGCGTTGATCTTGTTGCATCTGCTTGCTCGTTGGCGTAGAGAACCTCCAAAATGCGCCACATCTGACACAAGTGCGAGTCACCAGTGACAAGTGCTGCCAAAGCGTTATGCGCACACATTTGAGCAAAGCTAATTCGACTCTTTGAGATAACTACCTCAGCGCTTAAAACTCCTCCGTTCAAAGTGCTAGTGCCATTTTTAATGGCAGGTGCTTCTTCAGGAAAAAGCATATAGTGCTTGGCTAGGAATCGAAATGTGTGCTCATCAAACCCAAAAGACTCTTTCAAGTGCTGGCTTTGTTCAAATTGAGCCCGCAATGCTTCAACTTGCTTTTCCGCTTGCACGTACTCGCTTTCATCCCCTAAAAAGATTTTCTCGAGCTGGCTGGCGCTGATGTTTTGTAGTGTCACCAGCCCAACTTGCGCACGTGGTATTCCTGTTTCAGACATCACAGGAGTGATTGGTGATCCAGATGCTAGGGAAGCCGACACGCTTGACACAGAAACAAAGTTCCCGTCAGATTGCACATTTCCAATTGCCCCGTTGCTTCCGTTCCCCTGCAATGCCAACAAGTTTGGCTGCGACGAGGACGCAGGACCTGATGCTCGTGCGATTCCTCCTAATCTCGCTCCGCTTATTGCGTTATAACTGCTGCTTCCACCCGCAGATGACGCCCCGCCGGCCAAACTAGTAAAGTTTGCACTGCTTCCTCCTGACCTACTCAATCCCTTGGGCGCTAGCGGAGGCTGCTGAGTGAAGGACCACGATGTAGCGCGTGACGATGGCTGTTCTTGAAACCCACCAAAATTTGCATCTTCGGGGCTTCCAAAGTTACTGTGATAAGGACTCAATGACATTGTGAGAAGACCGTGCCCTGGTTTTCGATCACCACTTATAGTACCGAAAGATGGTGACGATAAAGTCTCTCCTGCTACAGTAAATAGCAAACTGCCCAAGGCAAAGTGACGATGAATTTTTAAAGATGCACACGATCGGTCTACAACAATGGAGATAATGGAGGTAAGAAAATTGTACTTTAATAAATCCAAGAAGAAGACTGTACCGATGTAGTCATGGGAGAACGCGATCTGACCCTTTGAGTTTAGAGCAAGCGCTACGCTTGGAAGCGCTTGATGTAGTTTAAACGAATCAGCGAGCGAATGTAGCTTGAGAGTACCATCTTTAGAGCAAGCTAACATGTGCTGCCAATAATCATGCCCTTCCCAATCACCGGGAATCTCTGGCTGCCCAAAATTTGGAGACACGGGTGTGTCCATCCATGAAATGCCCGATGCAATGTCTGAGTGGCCTTTCATGGACGCAACGGGAATAAATGGTCGTTTGATGTCCCAAACGTGAATGCTATTGTCCATGAGCGAGGCACTCGTTGCAATATGCGTGACGCAAGTTGGTCGCCACGCTACACGCCCCACACTCGCAATCGTCTGAATCGTTTGTTTCGGTTGCCGAACATCTCGCAGTCCCCAAATCTTCACATAGCGGTCCCGTCCACCCGTAGCCAACACATTCGCATCCGTGGGGTGCCAATCAATGCTCAATACCAATCCTTTGTGCGCTGTGAACTTTACTTCTGGCTGCGCATTTTTGCGGATATCCCACACTTGCACAATACCGTTTTCAAATGCAGCAGCAAACTTGTTGGGATGGAACGGACTCGCACGCACATCGCGCACACTTTCTGACTTTGGCTGGTATGTCGCCATGACTTTCCCCCCGCGTTTATCCTGCACATTCGTGCCTTTTAAGCGACATATTGTAAGAAAAGAAGCAAATGACGTGCCTCGTACCCAGAGCTTGACCGTGCCATCCTGGGAGCCACTAATGAGGACATTCCAGTCCGATGTGTGCCAGCAAATGCGGTTCACTGCGCGTCGATGTCCGTTCAACACTCGCTCTAGCAATCACACCACCGTGAATGATCTCAATCACTACGACGACTCGTCTCACCTTGGACATGTTTGTATCCCTCGCGCTCCAAGTTCCAGATCACCACGGCCCCGTTCGTAGCTGCCGTGGCCAATAAATAGTCGGACTCTGGTCATAAAAGACGTGTCAACGAACCTCAACAACAAGAAAGCCGTGTGTAGCTTACAGCTACAAGAACGTACGTGGATGCCAACGAATGTCATTTGTGCTAAAGTTCAGGCTCGGTTTTCCTGCAACGCGCAAATTGCGTTTTTCCGTAAAGCCAGAGGCTTCCAGCGCCACCACTTTCAGCACTAAACATGACAGTGAGCGAGTGATAAGATGCGCAAAGGTTGACACAAATCACCGTCTCGGCCACCCACAGCTACAAGTCGATTGTTTGGAGACGTAGACAGTGCATTCAGAGGGCCATTAAAGTCCATGGAGGCGCGAACACTCGCTGCGGCGCGCTGCTCTGTCATGGTGCGGACTGAAAACTGATGTGCAACGTTTCAGCCAATCGAAATGCTGCTACAAGATCTACTTCGAATCTAAATGTATAGAACGGGCTGCAAGTAAGGATCTGCTCTATGTGGCAATGTGAAGGACGCGGCACTGCATTCTAATATATAAACAAAGAAACAGTGGGTAAATGCTTGAAGCAGCGCAGGTGGCTTTCGCAATTGCGTGCATTTCCCTCCAGCCGTTACTGTATTAGAAGAATTAAAAAGATCGCAGTGCACTAATGAAATGTGGAACAATCCTTGCGTCCGCCAAAGTGGCCCCATTATTCGACTTGACAAGTCGTACGCCCATACATTTGCTCGCTTAGCTATGGGCGTATGCCACAGTTCGTGCACTAACACTAGCAGTCTTGAATTCTACGATGCGTGGGGGCATCAGGTCCGTCTTCTGTCTCACCCTCACTTGTCTGTTGTGGAATATAAACGCTAACACCTCCTCCAGCCGATTCAGCGTCCGTACAAGGCCAATGGCTACAACAAAGATGATACCAAGCTCTGGATGTGCAAGCGCGGCTGTTGTTCCGTCCGTTGGAAACTTGATTATGCTGGTACGCAATGAAATGAGAGAGAGATACTACAGCACAATGCTAATGGGTTTCGTTCGCATGTCGTCCTATTCATCATAGAGTTTCAAAGATTTTTCAAGTATGTCGAGGTGTCTCCATATGTAATACTGCAGGACAAGACACGGCAATGCGACTGCGTCTTGTGTCGTGGGATGTCAAACACGTCACCACCCGAAAGGCGTTGGAACGGATCATTACTGCTCAAAAAGGGCTCACCAAGAAACTGTCACAAGTACTGAATCAAATCTAAAACCATTTTCGAGCTACCTTTTAAAACTTAAATCACCAGTTCTTGCCTATTAGTCTTTTGCGTTGAACTTTAAAATAGTACATGGAACTGTCGTATTGCGCACGTTACCTCGCATTAGATCTGGTAGAAAAGGCAAGGAAGTACATTCCCACACCGCTGACGTGGCTGGCCTTTCATCACGCACGACTCACATTTAACCCAAAAATCCAAAAAAACCCAAAATCCCAAAAGAAACAAAATAACGGCGTTGTGGTAAATTAACCAATCAAACGCATTCAGGGTGCGGCGAATAAATATATTGACGCGACCTCTGCGCTGCCAATGTCTCGCTCCACCTGTTACTCTCTGCTGTCGAAAGTGTCCTCGGAAGCACTTGTTACTTCACTTCACTCCCTTCTCACGATCCGATATGTATATTAAAAAGTCTAAACGTACACGCACCATTCCGTCACAGATACAGACTACGTTTTACTCATATCGACACCGAACGTGCGAATACAGCCACCTGCTCCTGTAATTTCGTCGCCATCTGTGCATGGGCGCGCTCAGCAGCTTCTTGATCTTTTGTGAGCTTTAGCTGCCATTTTTCAATGCCCTCTAACTTCTGAATCACCAGTCGCTGCAACAAAATGAGGACATTCTCTGCCGCGTGTAAGTTACGCATCCCTTCAATCGAGAGCGCACTATGCGGATCGTAATGCGTCCGAGAACGTCGGGCAAAGTCCGACACGGGCAGTGGAAATTTTGGCGGTCGTACGTGCGTCAATTTAGACGCAAACGATTCGTATCGACGCCGTGCCTCGGGTTGAATCACATGACACGCTTGTTCAATTAAATGACCCGCTTCTACAGCCAGTGGATACGAATTGATGGCAAATTCGCGTATGCTACCCGAGTAATTTGGTGACACGACCGCAGCCAATGCAATACGAAGCAAATGCAAGGCTTTGCGGTACATTTCCTCGACGCGGTCTGCCTGCTTCTTGACACTTGCCACAGCCTTGATTTCGCTCGAGAAGCTCGCAATCCGTGCATGGAGATCCAGCACGGCCGGCATCTCGACAGCCTGGAACAAATTATTAAGAATGTCTTCTTTTTCACGTTCGAGCATCACGAGCTCTTCCTGTGCATCTTCCCACCCAGAACTCATTCGCATGTTTAGCAGTGGTCCACTGCAATCGCTGCAACTGAAGTCTCGTGTGTCGTCCAACCCGCCCAGTCCACTAAAGACACTGTTGCCAGTACTGGCAAAGTTGTTACCCGATACGCCATGAACATTACTCACATTGACAATCGCCGTGCCGTTTTGCGTAATTGTTCCAAGTGACGTAGCTGATATGGCCGTGCTCTGTCTCTCAAGTCGCAATAGCTCCTCGTCTACGACTACTGACTCGCTGAGTTTTTCACATAATTTGGAGCGCAGCTTCGCCATTTTGGCAGCTTTGTTAATGGTAAAGACACGACGAAAGCCACCGCGTTCTTGTTTCTCCATCTTGTCCAACAATTCCTTTTGCACATGAATCATCTGGGCGGAGCTTTTCTTGGCTTGACGTAACTCGTTCTTGACTTGCACAGCGTCTCCGGCACCGGCAAATTGCAGGTCCATCTGCGACGCGCGCACAATGCGTTCAATCTCCTGGTTCACTTTTTCGTACTTGTGCAACAGTCGCCGGTCCAGCACTAAATCGCTCGAGAGTGTTGGTGGAAGCGATGACCGCAATTGACTGTCCGTCTCAGCACGCGAGCGCCCGCCCACACGCGCGCTGGCAACGCGCCCCGTCTCACTCTCAGGGCGGCGGGGCACTGACTTGCTACTGCTTCGCAATGTCGTGTCCTTCCCATTCAAGCCAAAGCGATGCAGAAGAACGGACGCGCTGCTGGACACGACCGCGCCATGGGTGGGATTAGTCGAGCTTGATCTCGAGCTCGAGGCCCGGGTGCGGGCCTTGCTACTGCTCACACCACCGTCTTCGCTCGCAGGTCGCGTACCCATTGGTGTTGCAGTGGTTGAATTACGGATTCCTGACGTTCTTCGAGAGTACTGGCTTAACTGTCTGCTTGTGGACTAAGCGAACGTACCCGTCGCTCGCTTGTTGGTTGAGGCGTGGAAAACAGAATGCAACACGGAGGCGCTGTCTTGCTGAGGTATACAGTACAAAAATCAAGGTAAAGAAGGTGTATCTACATCCTATGCACGTATGAATTGCCACTCTGGATGTATATTAAAAAATACAGGATTTTAAAAGTCAGAAGCCAGATACAACAATAGAAGAGCGGGTGGACCGTCTTTCTACGGTGCAAAAACCTTGGCGAGTGCACCAGTACATAAGGATCGAACTGAGCTTCTCTGGCATCGCTAGCGATGAACGACGCTTTTAGCGAACGATATGTCTCGTGGTGGAGATTTAGTGTAAAGGAGGGAATAGAAATGTGCGATTACGGCTCTTAGCATCCAGCACTCCTCCTTTGTAGTTCGTAAGCAGATACGCCTGTCCTGTCCAATCGAAAAGCCATCGGTCAGACGCCTTCATAGCGGCTGTACCGATATTGGCAATCAGTAGCAATACTTAAGTTATATTTGGCGTTGCGGTTATTAAATTGTCGTCGCCATCGCTATCGCAGCGTCGAGATATCTGAAGTAAGTTTCGTAATCATTTCGGCTACTGCAAAATCTTGCTTTAGATTGCTAAACCCATCTGGTGACAATGGTGTGTGTGGCTTCTCTTTTAGGGCCTTAAAACTGACGCTTTGGTGGCCAATGTTCATGACGCGGTGCTTAATTCTACACTGCGCAAGGCGCTGTGGTGTTATACCCTCTACAATTGTCTAGCTAAAATAATTGGTCTCCCACTTCACTTGCGACTGCCAAACCTGAAAGAAATAACCATGTCACGACATTGACCAGCGGCAGCTATGATACGCACTGGATGGCTACTCGTGACGGGCATGGTGGAGTGGAAGATCTTTTGAACTGCCAGGATTCTACAATGTCAGATCTCAGCGTCTCTTGGTTCAATAAAACGAGATACGTCGTCTTTGCACTACGCCATCGCATCTGCGCGACCTTCTAGAACGCCGCAAAGGGGGATGAGCCTTGCTTAAATTAAATCAGGATGATGTAGGCTATTCAACGAGCAGTAACACTGATTCCATACGCTGACTTTCATGCAGGTAGAGCATATGACGCTTGATAGACAGTTGAGTCGACTTCTTGGACATGCTACTTTGTTCCACCGCCATGCCTGGTCGGATGAGCGAAAAACTATAGAACGGCAATGAAGAGCGTTCTACAAAAACTAGCCATTCGACCTGATGGCCAAATCTCACGTGTCTGAGTTCTTGAAGTGCAAGAAGTTAACTAATTGTTGATGACCACAACGCTTTGCCAAACTACATCTTCCCTACAAAACAGCTGAGGGACCTTGAACAAAAGTTTACATTGACTGTCCCCTCAAAAAGGAAGTGTTCGGACAAGTCTCACGATGGCCTGGACAGAGAATGCCTCACGATACATGCCCCTAGAGAACCATGATTCAACGAGCTCGCAAAACAAACGTCGGCACAATGCTTCGTCTCTAGGCAGTCTAGACTTTCGAAGATCAAGTTTGACGAGGGAGTCGAAGCGAAAGTTTTCGTAGTTGAAGGAGAAAGGGAGAAAGAGTGAACGCGCGGAGGTAAAAGAACTGAAGCTAGTGAAACAAGACGTCGGGCATTTGAACATCTTGTTGCTTCGTGAGAGCAAGTCTACGAACACGCCTACTTAGACGCCAAGTTTTTTTAACGTTGGGTGCAAATTAGCGATCGACGGTCTTGCTTGATGAAGAAAACCGTGGCGCAATTAATCTTTGTGTCTCATATAATGACAGATTAAAAATCCAGCCAATATGTGACACATTATTAGTTGTGCGACATGAGTAATCGGTACACGTCTTATGCTTGTTGTAAACGTTTATATCTAAATAGTACTTGCAATGAGGAAAACCTACATAATTAAGTTATAATGACAAAAACTAGATGGTGATTACTAATTCTAAGTATAGAACGAAGGTCGTAAGAACTCACGCTTCATCTATTAGCTACGGCAGCCCAGAAGCACTTCTAGTCAATCTACATTTAAGCAGTTCAAATGTGTTTTCTTAAGAGCGAGATTATACTCTCATTATCCCTAAAGCAAACAATACAGCTGAAGCATATCGTGAGCGGCTTTGGATCGTGTAGGACATCTGCCTTAGACAGCGGCGTCATCGACGCTGGCGACCGCGTCTTCTCCTGTTAGAATAACTAGAGAGATGCACACTGATTGCATCTAAAGGAAGCGTTACACCTCCTCACTACCAAGCAAGACTGTCTGCTGAAGCATCAGCTGACGCAAGCTTTTTTCCATCCAACTGTGCGCCCTGTATGCGGTCGCGCTTTCTAGGCAAGAAGAATCGGGTAAATTTTCGTCTTTGAAGTCTTCTGATTTCGACCAGTTGGCTTTATGGACAATTTGCGCACGGTCACGGCCCAAGCAAGATTTTTCGTATGCATCCGACCTCTTTTGGCAAAGGTGAGAAACGGCAATAAATGATGGTTTCATGGACAGGCAAAGGGAGATCTTGCATAACCATACCAATCGCTGGTTCCCATAAATCTTGGCTAAGCTGATAAAAAGATGTAAATCTCGGATCTGCGGGCCAGCATACGAATATGCTTCGATGCTCTATCTGTGGAAATAGCACCTATCAGCATTTGCGGTGTGCTCCATGCCAAGTATGCCAAGTTCAATGAGCCCAAATACCACGGTCGGCTAGTTATTTGGTATGTAGAGAGGAAATGGTTGGCGCAAACGGCCTGCTGGAAAAACTAAACTTTGTCAATCCTCAGAGAGAAATTAAAGATTGTAAGGGCTTAGTCACACATATCTTTTTGCTCTATAGCATGGATGGTGCTTTCGAGTCTTGGCTTGCTGATTGGTGGGGCATCCGCGAGCGGTCTTAGTAAATTCAGACTGACCTTGTCGACTTCGAGGCTTAAATCAAAGTTGTTCGACATTCCTTTATTTGAGAAAGTCGGTCGTACTCCGAGCCTTCACAAGCACACCTACGTGCATTCTTTGAGCTATAGGAAAAAAAATCTCTGTATTTAGAGCCTTGGTAATTCCAAATGAAATGTTTCTCGACTTTGATAGCATCTAGTGCTGGTTGATCTTGGACATATGATTTCAGGCTTAGTATGGCATATTTAGAGCACCGCAAGCCTGGGAGCGAAAGGTCTTAGATGCTTTCCTAGTGGATCTTCTAGAAGTCATTAATTTACCCCTGCTAGAAGCAGAAAAAGGCTTGGGAGCGACCACTTGACCGAGAAAGTCAAAGAGTCAGAAATGGCATCTAAGACACAATTTAAATCGTGGTGGGGCTCGCAGATCACTAAGCGATGCTCTATCAGTGGCACGCAAACTACTGAGTGGTGCTCGTATACACTAGCCCACATTGAATGCCATCGGTGATGTGCAATGGGCGAGGCAAAATTACCGGCATGTAAGATAAGCAGCTCTACTCATAAGACGCAGCCCTCGCTGAATGTCATAAGCTACATGATTATCTTTTAGCCGAAGCAATATAGGTGAGGCTTATAACTGCACGTGTAGTGCCCTGAGCAGTACTCGTAGATACAGCGCTCTCTGTTTGCCATGAACGGCGCGATTCTCTATCAGCCGAATTATCAAGACCGCTGGTTAACTGGTGCACATGGAAAAACACTTAGCTTACCGTCTTTTTTTAGACAGCGTTTGCCGTGTGTTCAACGTGATATAGATATTCAAAGGGCTAGTCATCTCTTTTTCTGTCGCACGTAGAGTGACAAATACCTCGCGAGGCAGGTTCCTTGACGAGTACAGCGCTTTGGTGGACGCAAGCGGAGACGACAATGCGCAATTATATCGGTACGAACACGTCATAAAGAAGTTCTTCGAGACTGACGCTAAATGCTCTGCTTCAGCTCCATGACTTGTCTTTTAAAGTCTTTTTTAGCTAATATTATAGCCAAGAAAGTGAGCATTTGACCTGAACGAAAAATCGCTTCTCACCACAGAACAATACAGCAGATATGAAGGCACTAACAAGGCAATTGCTGCACGGTGTGGAATGTTTTTCTGCAGATTCGCATCATCCTTAAATAGAGAAATACTAGGATGGGCTCTATCGTAATCTGCACGTACATCAGGACTTGGTTTCAGGGGCCCAACGCTGAGTGACACGGCAGTGGCTTTACCAAAGCAACAATGACACATTCTTTTGTGCAAACCATGAGGCTGGTATAGTTTAAGAGAGGAAGTTCCCGACATTCTGTGTCAGAAAGCCAAACGACGAGTGTTATCCCGGGAAATATGCTCTGGGAGAAAAAACGAGTTTCAAACGCGCCCCTTTTAGTCTTGTAGGGACACAATAATCTGTGCTCTAGAGGGCGTATAGATATACATTCATCGATAACAATTATGACTACAGTCGTACATAGCATGGGAACGCGGAAAACCACACTGTCCATTTGCTTGCAGCACATTAGTGTATGCGCATGTATAAGCTGTATGGCAGTGCAAATAAGAGCATGATTGGTGCAAAAAAAAGTTTGGTGCTGTAATGGCAAGCATGGCTTATGACTAGACCTCGTAAAAGCTAAGACTATTTTGAATTAATTAGCCGGTTTCATTGCGTTGAAAAGTCATGTGTAATTGTCAGTTACATGGATGAGAATAGTACAACGAGAGTGAATCTGTTCAGATGACTGTCAAATCTCTGCAAGTTAGAAACGGAATAAGGTTTGAAAAATATCATTAAAAACGTTCGACAAAGTCAAGAAGAGCATCTTTAAGGCGCCAATTCTTGTCTTGTCGAATTTGAAAAGACCGATCAGTGTCAACTCAACGCGTCCGATGTTACCATAAACAACGCTCTACTGCAAGCATATGCCGAATGCAATCAAATAACTGTGCTCGAAGATTTTCAAGGAAGGCTGGACGAATCGTAACAAAGAGCAACTTACGATAACGCAAACTCTCGTAAAGTCGCTTATTAAGCTATTGTAATCGGTTTGAATTGCGTGTCGCTACGTACCGCAATACAGTCACCTCACCTCTCACAGAGAACAGTTAGTTATATCTTTTTGCTGATGCATTGCCACGTCCTCCAGACGATGAACTAGTTCATGTCACGGCAGCAACCTCGTTTCAATCTGTGGTCCGATAGGTGACATTCACGTAGCTCATACAATGATTAGAAAAGCGATAAACTTCGAGTACACTCAGAAAAATATGATCTGTGCTGTAATGCGCGAGGCTACATCGGGTACATGTGGAAGTCAAGCAGCTGTATTTTGCACTGATCAATGTGGCCCACCACATATTTCTTTCTTAGAATGAAAGTTTGAAGTATTTTATGCTCATAATATGCCGCCTTACGGACATCTCGGTCGAGAAAGAGACATGGCTTAGTGAATACCTACCATCTGTAGCCCGAGTTGTATGAATTAATCAACGCATTTGTGCACACATGCCAAATGTGACAATGGGTGGATCTTTGTCAAATGAGAAAGCACCATTGGTAAAATTGTCGGGTTTTTTTTGCAGTTGTCCGTCAACTAGTATGGACTTTGTGCTCAGCCTGTAAAAGAACTTGAAAAAAAAACCTAAAAATTTAATTCTTTGTTGATCGAGCGAGCGAAACAGTATCCTTAGCGGCTGTTTTGGACACAATCGGCGGATTTATAGCTGCTGCGCTGCTCTTCAAATTTGTATTCGGACAACATTGTGACCAGTCTCAGACCGAGACCCCTGCTTTACGGGCTCTAATTGTAAGTGAGCTTTGCATCTGGCTGGCCATGCCCACAGCGGATCGTCCGCAGCTCGATAGTCCGACAAATCGATTGCATCGTAACGTAAAAGTCGAAAGGTTTAGTTTGTGCGTGGACACGCGAAAGCGTTCGAGAAATATGCTAAGTTTACTCTGAACAATGTCGAATATACCTTACCAGGCTACACGTCACTTTGTGCAGATAGACGATCTTGTTTCCATCTTCCGTCATCTCTACCACATTGTAGCGTGGACTCCTAGTTTTTAACTTTCTTATAGCGCGAAAAAAAGTTAAAGGCATACTGTCAAAGAGATTTAGTGTTTTACGACGAGTACGAAACAAAAAGATCAGAACCTGCGATACTCAAACAAAAGTTTCCCATGGGAAGGGAAGAAATTACAAGACAAAGCTTTAAGTGAAAATTTAACATCAATGAGTGTTACGAGCTCATTTACAAGTACAGTAGCTGCTGTCTCTGAGGCTAAATTTCGCTTGTGCTTCATTGCACCGCCATACCCAAGACGATCTTGGCGTCCACACTCGAGACTTTAAGGAATGCCAACGCACTCCGTGGTTGATTTGAGCGTATTCAATCAATATTGTTATTTGATTTATGACAATATGTACAGTCTTGGAAGGCCGACCATCCGGATTTTAATTTGAGCAGAGAGCGACATAACCCTTGGCTTATAGGGATTGCGTTAAGTGACTTTTTTACGGAGCAGTGAGACAAAAGCACTTAAGGCCCGAAGGTGAGGTGGCGAGATCTCGTTAGCTTGGAGCTGCGGCATCTTGACATCTCTTTGTGAAGAAAATTGACTTCGCCGGCCTTAAAGTTTTTAACTCCAACAATGGTCAGGGTTCGGTCGTAAGCGACAATAAGGCGTAGAGCACGCAACCTTTAATCGATGCTGAAACACAACTCCTTTCGATACAGCGATATAGCGCTTCTACCACGTGCTAATCATTACAGAGCCACGCCAACGCCAACGGTAATCCCAATATCTTGTAAAGTAGAGGGTTAAGGCCTTACTTCGCCAACATTGCTTTGACGTTGTAAACTCATTTTATCATGACAATTAATTATAGACAAGAACACGACTCTTGTCACATGACTTAGAGGTGCTAAGGACCAATGCCGAGTTCAATTCGAGGTCACGACTCACCACCGCAGACTAAAGTATGATATTTCGGACCGTAGATTGCAACACGACAGTCAACTGAAGCTCGACGACGAGCCGGACTGGTACAGAGATATCACAACGACATCGTTGGAGCTAGTCTACAGTCTACATAAACCAATTTACTATCCTCCGACATTTTGTGTGGCGTAACCCCCATCAGTAGGGTTTATGCCGTGACTCAAGCGTACAAGAGCTAAATGACTGGGTGAGGCAAGGTAATAGACGTGATTTACCTAGCTTCGCAAAAAGAAATTTAATAAGTCACGTCTCCACCCTTGTTGTGTGCTAAGAACTGTACTATAGGTAATGCTCGAACCATTACATGAATACTTTTTCACATTGTGGTAGTACCGCCAGCTAATTTAATACACACTACACTTCTGTGGTTCCGCTAACGTCCTTCTTTTTCGACTACTTTAGTCCAAACACCATATACTTTAGCTGAATACACCAAGTTTAGGAGCTGTACTGCCTTACCGAGTGGTCTCAAGATACCCTTGGATGTTACCCAGCTTACACCATTTTATACTAGGCCACATACTTGCAAGCCCGTGCGTCTCACACCGCACGCTCACGAGCGTCAGTAATCTCAAAGAGATCCACACAAGCTCCGAGGCCTTTCTACGATCAGCTAAGGAGCCAAGACTGCGATAAGGTGCTGGAACAGCATGCTAAGCTCATTATTAAATAGGCCTCAATTCACCACTACAAGGGCATTGCTCAAGGGAGCATCATGTGTGGACCTTGAAGCACCATACGACCTTTGACTGGAGCTAAAAGACGAGTTTATACCCAGGAAAAGCAGTCCCAAAGGGTCCGCTATAGTCCCTTATCAAATTTGCTGAGGCTGTTTGGAGTGCAAGTAGAATCCAGAGCGTTTCGTACACTTGTTTATAATGCGTAAGAAACATTTATCATCTTCAGACATTTCAAGCGTAAGTTCCACTAGTACGATTCAAGTACTGGTGTTAAGCTCATAATCTATTATCCATTTAAAAATTTCTGGCTGTCAGAGAAGCATGGGCCTCATGCGTCTCTCCGAGGCCAAAGCGTTCATGCCACGTGCACGCACTGTTTTAATTGTTGCATTTCCGGAAAGCACCAGCTCCTCATGCAAAAGGTCTTGGTTTCTAAAACCAAAACGAGTATCATTTCATTGTAATTGCACGTCGTACTGTTATGCCTCGTCAAAGAGATTTCGCGCCTTAGTGAAGATGCTTGTAATTTAACAAAAATGTTTGTGGCATAGAACAGTCTTGCTTAAGTTAGACCTCACAATTCCATTCGTTCCCGGAGCAAGGATGTTCCCTTCCTTTGCCTGACACTTGGTTTAACCGCGACGATGGTGTTGAACAAAATTATATGTCATGTGATAAAAGCGATCGTCCATTTCATCAAGGATAAATATGTCCCAGCAATGTGCAACGCACTGCGTGCTTTTCGCGACCGACATCTGGCTGACCCACCCAGAAATCGTAAAGCCTTAACGCCGATGACATCGATCACACCACGTAGACATGCACTTGGTACCACTTTACCACAGCTATGGGATAATTAGATCTTATTTCGGGCTTCAAGAGCCTTTGTTGCATTGCTCCGCAAGCGGTCGCCCAACGCGATCTGCTAAGTTCAGAGGGTGTATCTCTCTATCCATGGCGCTTGGCCTTCCATGACTGTGCGAGAGGACAACACGGCGCTGAGCCTCCCATTAGCCTGATTTTCGTCATATTTGGCCTGATTTCATTCAAAAAGAACACTGAGTGTATCCGCATCCTTAAGGGTAGTTTAAGCGCATACGCCAAGCTTCTTTGTGCTATAGTCTCTAGCCACCCGATGAGACACGGGCAAGGTTATATCCTTGAGACAGCATCTACTCTACTTGTAATTGATCTCGCAACACTTATAAATGTCAAATATCCAAATCCAAGTTTTGTTGTAGAATCTCCTTCGTCTCCGATAGAAAACTTCACTTAACTCTGGTTCCTTGTCTTGTACTAGTTTTAGGACACTAAGTCTCTTTGACACGAAGCCTTCGACTTTCTTACGCGCTGTTATAGGTCAATTTAGCAATTTGAGCTTCAACATGGTAGCGTTTACGGGTGGCGAGAGCTGAACTGCTCATTCGCATGAAGTGACATGTAGCCCATTAAGGTATAAACGGCATTGTATAGATAAAAGCTAACATTTTATTTTATCGCCTTGACGTATCTGCGCACACACTAAGTCATACGTCTTTGACGACACAACTTCTCGCTCTGTCGAATAAAAAAACTCCGGATAGTCCGTTATGGGCATGATCAGCTAGGTGCCAAGCCCCTTTATAATTAGAGCCCAAAAAGGCAAGGATCTTGGTCCGAGACAATTCACAATGTTTTCTGAGTACACGATTAAATAGCAGCGCAGCTGCTTTTACGATACCGATTGTGTCCGGAACAGCCGCTGAGGAAATCGTTTTGCTTACTCGGTCAACAAAGGTTGTATGATCAGTTTTACCTTCCGAGTCATTTTGCAAACTGAGCACAAAATTCATACTTACAGACTTACAATAGCGAAAAAGCACCGACAATGTTATCAATGGTGCGATTATATTTGGCGTTATCTTTCAAATCAAACAAACCATAAAGATAGTTAGTATAAAGCTTATTGGCGCGCGTACGCCCGGCCACTGCTTCCTTGCGAACAGTATGGTTCTCTGAGTTTATCTTCCCTTGCTTTACTCAACGTCGGAAAGAAAATGTCATCGGTGTATGAGCCTTGTAAAATTTAAGCAAACACTTAAACAAACAACCAAGCGCTGCAGGCACGCTCAAAAGCCTCGAGGGTATGACCAGTAATTCTATAGAAAATCGCTTGGAGTGCTTACCATATCCAACGGTGTGTCACTCTCTCGCGAAAAGGCTCCGTTATGCCTGCTAACTAGATCGAAGGCTTTGCATATCGAACATCCTTGGCATGTTATTTGTTACGCTTCATATCTACGATTCTATTCCGAAAGTTAACCTTATTATCAGTGCTAAAAGAGTTTGTTCTTTCGGACCCTTCGTGCCTGGGGTGCATACGTTAACACGTCAGTGATATCAAATTGGTCATTTGGTAAAGAGCACTGTCGCATCGCACAATATTTGGCCCTTGAAACTTCATGACGTGCCCCTCGATTGGGTGGTGACATCAAGTCGGGTTCCCGAGGTACTTTTTCTCGAGGGGTAATCGGATCCGATGATTTTAAAGGTCAAAAAAGCACTTCGTACGTTGAGTCTTCCAAGACCGCTCCATCGAATAGTGATGAGAAGAAGACCTTTGCCATGTCGAATGACCACTGCCTCAGCCATGTTGTCGGCTTTACAAGCCTTTCGAGCTCCGCCAAAGACATCTCGTTCGTCTTGATAGAGCGCCAACTGATCCAGGCTAATATCGTACCAGTATATTGCTATAAGGATACATAACCAATCTTTATCGCCACATTCAAATATGTCTTCCTCAGACCCTCACTAATCAACACGAAACGTGTTAAGCTGTTTAATACGCACCATATGTCGGCGCCTTCTTTTGAGAAGCATTAACGTATTGCCAAGTCGACCTGTATTGTATTCGCGTCGACAGGATTGCGTCTACACCTACATTGATGTCTGGCAAAGAGCTGTGATCAATCAAAGTCATCGCTTGGCAAAACATGCGTTTCTCCAAGTGCATCAGAGGGGTAACGCACCGGTCGCCTTGATCGATGGTGGACCATGTTACCCCGAACATATAGCGAGCGCTAATCAAGAAACTACGAGCTTCATTCTACGGGTGTTGCTCATGCTTTCACAATTTAGCGATAGTGCTCGCCCTTAAATATTCAAATGGGAGGCAATTATGCCGTTTTGGGGGCTGTCTTCGAGGAGCAAGCAATACCACGTTGGTAATGTTCAATTACACTTACAGCCATCGAATTTTGATTATGTTACCTTGGTTTGAAAAAAATAGTTTCACCCACAAAAAATAGCCTGCGAGTGCTGTGTCGTCCAATTACCGCACAGTGAATCACGTGAGGTCCGTAATTGCTAATCACCGACCATTATATTACCGGTACATGTCTTGGCACTTGTACTCTACGCCGTCTTCTTAACGTTTGTACTCGGAACCGTCATTGTCATTCATGATATTTCAAATCCCAAAGCGCTGACCTACTCGGTCCAATGCTAACCACAGCAGAGACTCTGCTTTTCAATAAAGGTGGGTTCTTGGAACACACAATCTCAGCCAAGGAAATAGCAAGCGCAAGGCACTATTAAAGACAAAAAACTCTTCAGCTGGATTCATCCAGATGCTAAGTACAATGATCCTTGCTTCTGCCGCTAAGGGAACAGTAAAAACGTCACGTTTGCGTGCTTGCAGAGGCTTAGCATGTAGCTCAATTCTTTCGATAGTGGAGAGTCGTTAGTGGTTTTTGACATCTTGGGTCCATTTTTAGCTCAACTTAATCTTTCAAGACTGTAGCAAGTACGACTTGAAAGCAAGACTAGTGCTATAAAGCACAAAGCTTTTTAGGATTTAACTCTTTCAACCTTCAATTCCTCTCTGAGAGCCGACAACGCGAAGCTCTTTCCTAGCAGACAACCCACGCATTCCATTTTCCCGTGACATAGTTCACCTGATAGATTTTGTTTTTTTTAGTCTTGGCGGGCTTGTCACCCTAACAGCAAATGGTGAGTAGGAAGTATCGACAGATGACCATGTGTTGGCCCTCAAAGTGGGCGTCGACCTTCTCACTTAAGGACCAGACTACATTTACGTACTCCATCACAAAATCTGCAATATATATACTCACTTTTCTCCGCATCACTATCAGTGGGCCGAGGCAAGAAAAAATGAATTTATGTCTTTGACAAGAAGTGGACTTGATTCTATCATTTTGTTTCCTGCTTCCTTATACTCTTTGTGGAGTTCTACTCACATCTTAGCCACAATACGAATTCCAACGCATCTCGTTAACAGATGCAAGAATGGCACAAGCAGCTTTACAAGAACACTTATTTATTATGGTCGGCATGAGCCCAAAATTTCAAAAAAAAGTTGGGCGCTTCCCCATTTAAAGGTAAATTAATCCTACTCCAATGTGCAAGTTACTAAAACAGAATAATCTCTAATATTTATAAAAAACGCTAGTAGAAACCGTGAAGTGGCAGAATATCTTCTCGCTTGTTTGCGGATACTAGCAAATCGATTGTCTTCTCTGCCTTCAATGCGCCTCCTCTTACTGGATTAAACAGTTGTAGCTTTAATGTTATCAGCTCTCCTGTTTAACCATCAGCGAAGTCATCACTTGCTTGCAAACTGTAGCAATTGCGTCCAGTTTTTCACGTGCCGCATTGTCGGAAAGTTGCACGACAGTAGCATAGAGAGTACCCACGTCCACTGACGCGCGTAAAGCAGCGACGCTAAGCAGCACCTCCAGTAATTGAAGCGTAACAATGACAAGATCTACATCTTCTTCGTAAAGCGGCCATCGGGCTAGCGGTTCGTGCAGCGTTTGAGTGACGATACGCGAGTTTGCCACGCAATACGATGCCGCATGCTCACGCAGCTTCTGATCGGTTTGGATTAAATCGTGCAAAATCAATAACGAATGCACATTTTCTAAAGACACGACTGGGTGGAGTAAGAAATTGATAAACTCACTGATCCACGGATGAGCTTCAATCTGCAGTTTATATAGATATAACTTTAGTTTTACTGTTTCAATACCCGATACAATCGAACTCACGTACCCGAAAGTCGTCACTTTGAGCGCATCCAACGAGAACCGTGGCGACAGCTTCCGTACGAAGACGCAAAAACTTTCCCCACTGTGACCCATTCAGCATGGACGGCAACAAAGGCAACACAAGTTCATTTGCCAGTGGGTAAATAGCTTCCCGACACGCTGCTGCAACACGCGTGAGACCTGACACAATTCGATTGCTTGTGGACTGGGAGTACCGATCCAGTTGACTGATCGCTTGGCAAAGGGTCACAACAGCAAGCTGACGTCCCAATGCGTATTCAAGTTGAGCTTCTGGAATAAAAGACGCACGTAATATTGCCAAAACATCGCCGTACACCCGTGGATCAGCAAGTGTGCCAGCAATATTATGCAAAAAGTCGACTTGGAGTAACAGTAAATTTGCTGCATCCGGGTGGTGTAGCCAGGCGAGGAAAGCCTCCACGAGCGTGTGGCGAATCGAACAACATGCTGCTTTTGCACTGCGTCGCTCGGTGGAGTGTTTTTTGGGAAACAAAGCCAAGGCGCCCTGTTTACCAAGCACAAAGGAAGCGTTATTTGGTAACAATATACCCATTCAGCTCATCATTGCGCACCTCAAGCCGAGACATGATTGTGCCCATAATTTTGAATGCACTTTCGAGCGTGGAAGCAGCAAGATGATGCCGAATCAAGCAAATGTCTCGAATTGACTCGAGCAAAGCGTTCACAAACTCAAAATCACGGAGTGTCGTCAATTTTGCATTGTTTAGTCTACACGGGCAAATATCAAGGACAATCAGTACAGCGTAGTTATTATCAAAGTCATTTCACGTACGCATTATTGAGTTCAAGAAGAGGGGTATGAAGTGACAGTGCACTGTTTACCACAATATCAACGGGAGCGTTACTTGCAATGACGCGATACATGACAGTCAATGCCTGAGCAGCAACTATTCGCCGCGTATCGATATCCAACCACGCACAAAGCACCTTGCAGCAATCCTGCACCAGTTTTTTCAAAGCTGCGAATGCCGTTCGTTTCTTTTCGTCTTCGTCCACCGTTTGAACCTTAGTTGTCGACGGAACCATGGCAAGATCCGAAGCTTGTTTCATTTCATTGACTTCCATTTCTTCGACAAATGTCGGCAAGGACAACAACGCAAATGCATTACGTGTTGTGTATGGAAACTCAATTTCCAAAAGCACAGCAATAGTGGCAGCTAACTCGACTTTAACTGTATCAGCAACTTCTAGCTCCAAGTCGTCAGCATTAACTTTTGTCAAAAGCTGCAAGAATTGAGTCAATACTTCTGTCAAAATAAGTGCGTGTGTAGCCACGTGTGTTTGCAATGCTACAGCCACAATTTCGCACGTAGGTCGTAAGAGCGCATTCATTCTTTGTGCCATTTGTTCTGTGCCAATACTCTCGTCTTTGAAAACCAAAAGGAGCCACTGCAATAGCTTTGAAACGTCACAAGTTGGTACTTGCTCACTGAATGACTCGAGAATGCGTGTCGACCCCATCAATGCCACCGCTTTAAGTCCGTACTGACACTTGTGCGTCCATACCGGATATTGCAGCACCTTCTCAAACGCATTGCGGTATCGCTGCAGTAATGGCGTCATGGCTTGTTTTTCCGTCACATAGCGAATAGTCTACAAAGAATCGAGATGAGTGTGATGTCACTGTACCAATGGTGCAAACAGTCGTGTACCAATGACGCCGCGGACAGCAAAGTACCTAACTCCACTTCATGGTCGTGAGACAGAGGCTGGTAATCGGGTGGCAACGGTAAAAACTCGTGAATGGCATCGTCCAACTCCTCAATCACTTGTTGCACGAAAATGAATGTGGCATCTACACCGATACTCGTAGAGTGCACACACTCTTGTACGTACGCTAAACGATGAATTGCAACTAGTAAATGCAAATGCAGTTTAATAAAGTCAAAGTAGAGCACACGTACACGCAACGCCTCCTGATTGAGGATCTAGTAAGGCACGCGCTAGGTCGCGCTGCACGCGGCGCATGATGGCAGTAATACCGGTAGCCAGCTAAAGGTACCGGTACAATGAGCGCATTGGTCATGCATATAAGTTCCAAATGTAATTTAAGCCAGCCAGTTTTTAAATGTCGCCGAGTTATCTGTCCTAAATGAACGCAATTATTATGTGCACGGCGCTGTCATTGGCAACGGAGGCTTGACAATAAGCACCCATGCACCCTCAGTGCCGTTTGATTGGTACTGCATCCATCAGCGTTCTTCGGTAAGCTTCTGCTAAACCTGACTTGTCGGCTGATTGCAACTACTAAAGTGGCAGACAGTACTGGTGTAAAAGTGTGTGTACCTTAAATCCGAAGGTACAAATCTATCTCGAAGGGCTGACGACATTGCCGAGTTGTGCGTAGTGTTCGATTAAATAGCCTGTCAGTGAGATGATGCTGTGCACGAGGTGGACGAGGCGAGGCATGAATCAGCCCGAAGGTGCAATGGCAAGCATTCCCTCAAGAAAAAAAACCTTCTTTACCATCTTTCTCGGTGGCTGATTTTATTAGAGCCGGTATGCATCACCTCATTGCTGTCTTGTCAAAGGCTTGCTCCAACGCTTCGTGGGTCTGCGCAAAGTAAAAAAAAGGACAGAAAAAAACCCACCTGCGTTACGTGCCTGGCATCTTGGCGCCCTTGCTGCTCACTTTGCGCTCACGATGGATCGACTATAATGGAGGTTCTGATAATGGAAGGCGGCTATCGAAGAACGAGGAGCTGGACTTATGTCCGTGCACATTTGCTGCGCCGTATTCTTTTCGCCTATACTCATCTCTGTCTTTCTGCGACGTCCCTTCCACCAGGTCTTATACTTGAGCATCAAGTGCGATTATCCCGGTAAATTTGTAACTCTTTGTGCAGTTGCCGCACTCTAACTTTGACAATAAATTCGAAGACCACTTCCCGCCTTGTCTGCCGCTTGATTCTCTGGCTCACTTTCCCTCCACCTCCTGTCAGCTGGTGCCAACTGCGAGGCGTCGCTTAGGAGTGCAACCCATTCACATCTCTGCCGAGGGATACAGCACCAGTGTCAATTTCGAGCGCCATTAGTGACAGGACAAATTAAAAAAACTGCGTTAAATTGAACTTTTACTGCGCGATGGTACTTTTACTTTATGCCGCGCGTCTGTCTTCCAGCCTTTCCATCTGGATTAGTTCCCATCGATTCTTTTTATAAAGTGTCTAGAATCAAGCAGGACAGACCCCGCCACCACCGTGTCTTCCACGTCGTTTGTTCTCAGACATGCAGTTACTTCGTGTGAGCACGCAATTTCATGTTGTGATCTCGTCGTTTTGTCAAACGCTGACTACCTATCGTCCCAACCTTTCGGTCTTGACGTTTTTAAATCGGCGATGTAGCCAACTTAAATAAATGTGTAAAAAGCGGGCAATACTCAACAAAAACAAGAACAAAACGGGATAATAGATCATGTCTCGACGCAGCATCGATTCGAGAGGGGGACCGACTCACCATCACATTTAAACGAAGCTCGAAAGCAGTTAGTGAAACATGACGTCAGGAGGCGGCATGAAACTTGAAGGAGAAGCTACAGAGCTTCATCCACTGCGGATCCGTGTCATGACCCACGCCTCCCCTGAGCCAGACAGCTTAGACACTCCTGACGACACTTCTGGACGTAGGCGACCACGGCGCGAAGAGGCTGCATTGTTCCTCGAAAAGACGTATGAACTGTTGGAGCGCTGTTCACCCGAAGTCGCGAGCTGGACGAATCGCGGCGATAGCTTTGTCGTGAAACAGCCTGCTGCCTTTGCTGAGCACGTGATCCCGACGTACTTTAAACACCGCAAGTTCAGCTCGTTTGTGCGGCAACTGAATCTCTATGGTTTTCGAAAAGTGCGCGCGACGTCAGCATCGGCTGTGGTCGACGATGCCGAGACGGGGGCGGAAGAAGATGCGAGTCCAAAAGATTGGTGGGAGTTTCGACACGAACGGTTCGTCAGAGGCCGAAGAGATTTGCTCTGTGAAATAAGAAGACGCTCGCCTAGCGATGCAAGAGTGTTTACGCCATTGGGCGCTGGGACCCCCGTGGAACGCGTCGAGTTTGAAGAGCTGCGTATTGAAGTCAACGGCTTACGGGACGAAATGCAAAAGATGCAGCGCACGAACGAGCATCTGATGGGCCTACTGCAGAACCTACTACAGCGAATGAGCAGACCTGAGACTGAAGGCGGCATCAGCACAAGCCGACACGAGTACAGTCAGACGCCAAGCTTTGGCACGTCGCCGTCGGTAGCTCAAAGTCAACATAGACCGCTTCCATCCATTACGCTACCGAGTCCAACAGCTGGCGCCAGCCTCAGTGGACCTCAACAAGCATTGCTTCAACTTCGTCAGGGACTTCAGCCTCCAAGTACCCCGCGGGATATCTTGACACCACGTACCCCTGGTACAGGTACCTTTCAATTACGCCCCGTCCAGTCGCTGATGGTAAAGCTGAGTCCCGGTAGCCGTCCAACGTCGAGTCCGCGCCCACCGCATACGTACGTCCGTACTCCTTCGTTTAGCCAACAACAGCAAGGGCAGCTTAAACACAATCAGCAGCGCTGGTTCCAGACAAAACCTTCTCCCAAAGCACACCAGTCTCCGCTCAAGCGATTGCGCCTCGACTCGACGACTCCAGTGTCAGAATCGCACACTGGCTTTGGTCTCCCCTCTCCAGAAGACGTTGCAGTGCATGAATTGAGTCGAATGGCCTCTGAGATTCGCACAGAGCTGCTCGCTTGCATAACGGCGCGTGTGACGGGCTTTTTGCGCGTCCACCGTGAGCAGACCGACTTAACGCGTGACACTGATGCCGAAGCGGTGGCTAAAGCTGTTGGCTCGGACATTCGTCAGAAACTCGCACTCTTACAAGCATCTACAAGCACGTCGGACCCAATGCTCTTGGATGTCGAAACTACGTGCATGTATCGCGTGGAAATTCTCAAATTCATCTCGCGCGAGTTGCCACGAGCTGTCCAAGATGCTGTGGACAAGCGATTTCCAGCTTCCGAACGGATGAAACAGCGGTCAGCTAAAGACCGCTCTCTGCTTGCGTTGCTCGTGCAAAAGGCGCAAAAGGCACTGGAATGCCAGATGCACATGGAGACTGCCCAGTGAGGACCGAAGGAGATATAGTCATTTTAATATTTTGGAGGTAAACTTTCGAGGGGTTTTGTACTACTTGCTAGAATAGTAGTCGATTTGTTAAAATAGTAGTTGCGACAGTGATGGATCATCTTGCAACGCACGTGCTACTTGTGGCATTGAGACGCAGGTAGAAAGCTTGGATGTCTAAAAGGCACGAGCTGACATAGTCGCAGGACGAGAGTCTTGATCGCCATATTTGGTGCCTCGTTGCCGTACCAGCGCATAGCAGTTGAGCGACATGAGATGCGTCTGCAGTTCTTTGCGTGACAAGCGTGGGATCCACGACGTTTGTGGCTGTTTGCACCAACGTACAAGTTCTTCAGTGACTTGGTTCATATCACAGTGCCGTTGAGATGGATTGCTGTTGCTTGTGTCGCTGCCTGGAGCAAGTGCTGTGATTACATAAAGCAACACTTTGGCTTGTCTGGGTAGCTGTTTGATTTGGTGAACAGTTGGTGACGATACTATCGTCGTTGCACACTGAATCACGTCCCGCATTAAAATCTTTGCTTGGGTGGCATCTATTGCATTTTTGTCTGTCTTGCTATAGCGTTGAAGCGCATAACGAGCCGACTGCTGAAGCAAACTGATGGCTAGACGGACGTCGCCATCACGAGCTGCCACTTTTCTTGCAATTAACTCCATTGCATGAGGGTCAATGCTGTCTATTACTTCAGTAGCATCTGCGCTTGGCGACAGTGCACTTTGCATATAGCTACGCATAATCAGTAGTAGATCCTGATGGGTATACGAGCCGAAAATGACTCGAGGAACTTGAGACTCAGTGATTTCATTGATACGAGACACTCGCTCATACATGTCGACACCGTTCATTATGGCTAAAAACTTCACGTCATGAGGTGCAATAGCCGCCCAGCGCGCATAGAAATGAAGCACTTCTTGTACTGTCGGTTGCATACGCGCAGGAAGACTTAACAGTTGATCTACTTCGTCGAGCACCACGGCAATTGAGGTATTGTTGCACCTATCTTTACAATTTTGCACTGCTATGAACTCGTCCATTTCAAACGGGTCTATTTGATCGGGCACGATCCAATTTGTAGACATTTTCACGAGTTGCGCCACTGCAGTGTACAGTGCCGCTGGGTCCATGAATGTGCTGCAGTTGAGCTTCACTGCGGTTCTTCTGCACTTCATGACACGTTTTTGTATCGAATCCGAGTCAATTGCCACAGATTCGAAACCTTCCTCAATCAGTAATTTATTCACTGATGAACTCTTGCCCGTCCCCGGGGGCCCAATGATAAATAGACATGAACCATGCTTTGCTTGACCTTTAAGCACGCTACGAACAATTTCAAGTTCCTTGAGCCGTCCAACGATTCGATTATTGTGGCAAGCCATTTGCCCCGAGCAAATGCGTTGTAGTTTCGCCTGAGGAGCTTCATCCAAGCCTGAAATTGCAGGGTCTGTGTACTGCAGCGTTCTGCGCAACACTTTGGGCTTGTTGATGCTCGTCTTGGTTTCTGTGGTTCGGCTTAAGGTCTTGATGGCACTAAGGGTAGGATTTGGAAATTTATGGACGTGTGGAGTCAGCAGCAATGGGGACGAGACGTCCTCCATTTTACGCTTCTTTAAGACAGGCGGCGGACTTAGCGAGGCAGACGTAGAGACTATAGTCGCCTTCAGCGCACGTAGACGACGTTGCAGCTGCTGCGCCAGCTCTGGCATTGATTCGCGCTTTTGAGCCCGCGTACGCATTTTGGCAAGATACTGAAAAATGTCGGATAAAAGGGCGCGAAATGTGCAGCTACTTATGTAGCTTACATGAAATATCCGCTTGCATTTCCATCAGAGATCTTAGGTTTGCGCATTGAAACCTACAATACAATGAAATATAAAATTGACCGAAGAATCGTAAAAGACCACAATTTGTTTACATGTCGAGATCTTTTGGCAACATAACGCAGTCCCTATATATCGATATATCCAAACACGGTTTATTTGTATAGCAATATGTGAGGTCGCACAGCACCTTGTACAATAAATACGTGGTAATTGCACGTCGTACTGTTATGCCTCATCAAGGTGATTTCGCGCACGCTTGTGATTTATTAGAATTGTCTGTGGCGTCAGAACAGTCTTGCTTAAGTTAGACCTTACAATTCCATTCGTTCTCGGAGTGAGGATGTCCCCTTTCTTTGCTTGACACTGGATTTAACTGCGACGATGGTGTCGAATACAATTATATATCATGTGATAGAAGCGATCGTCCTTTTTATTAAGAAGAATTATGTCCCGGCATTATGCGAAGTACTGCGTGCTTTTCGCGACCGACATCTGGCTGACCCACCCGACAATTGGAAAGCCTTAGCGCCGATGACCTCGATGACACCACGCAGACATGGACTGGGTCTCACAGCTCTGGGTCAATTACTTTGATTGATCACAGCTCTCTGCTAGGCATCAAGGTAGATTTGGACGCGATCATGTCGATGCGAATACAATACGAGTCGACTTGGCAATACCGTTAATCCTTCTCAAAATAAGGCGCCGACATATGGCGCATATTAAACATCTTAATATGTCTCATGTTGATTAGTAAGGGTCTGAGGAATACATATTTGAATGTAGCGATAAAGATTGGTTATGTATCCTTATAGCAATATACTGGTACGATATTAGCCTGAATCAGTTGGCGCTCTACCAAGACGAACGAGATGTCTTTGGTGGAGCTCAAAAAGGCTTGTCAAACCGACAACATGGCTGAGGCAGTGGTCATTCGACATGGCAAAGGTCTTCTTCTCATCACTATTCGATGAAGCGGTCTTGAAAGACTCAACGTACGAAGTGCTTCTTTGACCTTGAAAGACATCGGATCCGATTTCCCTCTAAAAAAAGTACCTCAGATACCCGACTTGATTTCATTAACCGATAGATGGGCGAGTCATGAAGTTTCAAGGGCCAAAAATTGTGCGATGCGACAGTGCTTTTTTCCAAATGGTTTATGTGATATTACTGACGCGTTAACGTATGCACTTCAGGCAAGAAGGGTCCGAAAGAATAGACTCTTCCAGCACTGAGGTTGACTCTCAGAACAGAATCGTAGAGAGGAAGCGTAACAAACAACATGCCGAGGATGTTCAATGTACAAAGCCTCACCGGTGAATATGGTAAGCACTCCAAGCGATTTTCTATAGAACTGCTGGTCATACCTTCGAGGTTTTTGAACGTGCCTGCAACGCTTGATCGTATTTTTAAGTGTTTGCTTGTTTTTTTACAAGGCTCGTATACCTAAGACATTTTTTTTGAAGTCGAGTAGAGCAAAGGAAGATAAACTTAGAGAGCCATACTGTTCACGAGAAAGCAGTGACGGGCGGGGGATGCGCGCGAATAAGCTTTATGCCAACTATCTTTATGGTTTAATTGATTTGAAAAATTGGCCAATTTTATAACGCCACATGCGAACGCACCATTGATAACATTGTCGGTGCTTTTTCGCTATTGTAAGTCTGTAAGTATGAATTTTGTGCTCAGTTTGCTAAATGACTCGGAAGGTAAAACTGATCATACAACCTTTGTTGACCGAGTGAGCGGAACGATTTCCTCAGCGGCTGTTCTGGACACAATCGGCATCGTTGAAGCAGCTGCGGTGCCTTTGAATCGTGTATTCAGACAACATTGTGAATTGTCTTACCAAAACCCTTGCCTTTTTGGGCTCTAATTGAAAAGGGGCTTGGCACCTAGCTGATCATGCCCATAACGGACTATCCGGAGTTTTTTTATTCGACAGTGCGAGGAGTTGTGTCGTCAAAGACGTATGACGTAGTGTGTGCGCAGATACGCTAAGACGTATGACGTAGTGTGTGCGCAGATACGCTAAGGCGATTACAATGCCGTTTATGTCTCAATGGTTACATGTCACTTCATGCGAATGAGCTATCCAGTTCTCGCCACCCGTTAACGCTACCATGCTGTAGCTCAAATTGCTAAATTGACCTCTTACAGCGCGCAAGAAAGTCGAGGACTTCGTGTCAAAGAGACTTAGTGTCCCAGGACTAGTACGAGACAAAAGACCGATGTTAAGTGAAGTTTTCTATCCGAGAGGAGAGAAATTCTAAAACGAAACTTAGATTTGGAGATTTGACATTCACGAGTGTTGCGAGCTCAATTACGAGTACAGTTGCTGCTGTCTCTAAGACCGTGCATCACCGAGTCGCTAGAGACTATAGCTCAAAGAACTTTGGCGTATGCGCTTAATCTACCCTTAATGATGCGGATACACTCAGTGTTTTTTTAATGAAATCAGGCCAAATATGACCATAACCAGGCTAATGTGGGGCTCGGCGCCGTGTTGTACTCTCGCACAGTCACGGAAGGCCGGACGTCAAAATTTAAACCCGGATAGAGAGAGATACACCTTCTGAATTTAGCGGAACGCGTTGAGCGACTGCTTGCAAAGCAATGCAACAAAGGCGTTTGAGGCCCGGAATAAGATCCATATAATAGAAACTCATGAAAGTCTAGACTACGTAATTTAAAATCGGAATATTTTCGAAATTTCAGGAAAAGTTTTTTTTTCTAAAACGATTATTGGAAATCAGCAATTTCAATCTCGACTGTAGTTTTGGAAGCATATGCGATTCGCTTACGGAACACTGCTACCCGCAATTATTAAAGCCTACCTACAAAGTACCTAATTGAATTTTAACGTAATCCTTTTTAGTTTTTTTTTAGTGCTGGTGCTTACGCTCTAGCTTTTTTTTGCACTAAAAAAGCTTTTAAGACGTCGTCTTATCGAACATCAGAAAACTGTCAGTATTTTTATATAGCTTCCACGCTTTTTCAGGCGCACAACTGCCAAGGCTTCACTTCTAAAAAGCCGCACACATACTGGGTAGAAATGTTACTGACCAAAGTCTTGTAGATCGAGCGGCTGGCACCTATGACAATCGAATCGAAGCTCAAGGTTTTCTTCATGACGTTAAAAGATCAATTGCTTAAATTAATTTAGATTTTGTTATCTTTACGAACGTATAGAGCCGTTATGGCGAGTCACGCCAAATCTATTCCTTTGACCACTCGTATTAAAAGTATTGGTCAGCCCTATTCTTATTGTATGAAAAAGCTTTTTAATGCGTATAATCCAATAAAGCAAGGCTTGAAATGGATTTCCGTACATATAAAACTGTGTGTATACAACTAGCAGGCTCCCGCTGTTGATGAATCCTTGAAGAGCTGTCAATCTCTCAGGAACTAAGACTCAGTAGTGCGTACTCATTAAAGTCCCATCTGGGCTTATCAGCCTTAGTTTTTAAGGAGAATCGCTCGCTCTTTCGACCGGCGCTTGCCTGCTCTCAGGTAAACGACTTCTGCCAGTGACCCTTGAGAGATACGAAGATACACTTGTCGGCTTCCTTTGAGACAGCAGTCAATGTGGATACATCCTACATCAAAGTACACATTGCATGGTATGTAACAAGCAATGCTCGTTTGAATTGTTTTGCATTGGGATACGCTCATCTCCTCTTGTATCAATGAATCTCTCCCTTCATTTCTTTGCCTACATCTAATCAGGGCTTACCTGGCTTCAGCAAAAAAATAGGGACGGGCGTCGCCCAGTGGATAGTGGGCCATTCAACATACATCTATAGGATTTCATCGACGAAGTGGCTGACACCCAACTTAGATCATGTAGCGGATGCTGATTTTAAGTAACGCGGCTTAAAACTTTCTGTGCTACCTCACGCGCAGTAAAACGATCTCGCTCTTTTTTCCTGGCCTCATGCTATCACGACATGTAATGATTTTTTATTCGTGTAGGCATCGCTTAATGGTTTATGTGTCAATCCTCGCGAAGTAAAAGATCTCACCCATATAATCCTTAACTCAAATTTCAGTGCGAACGCTCTTCAATTATGCTACCAACAATTGTAGCTATAGGTAGATTTTAACATATTATAAAATCAAAATTTCAATTCTCATTCATAGCGTTATTCTTCCCATTTGGCTAGCGTATTCATTCAGGTAACTTTGCTTCCAGCCATTCCGTCGCGTGTATTCAAAAGTTAAGCTTCAAGAACAAAGTCTTTGACTTACTTACTCATTGTGGAATGCTAATTACAGCAAACCGCTTTGCTTCTTTCTCTTCTCGTCAAGCCTAAAATCACAATATGGTGGTGCTAAGGAGACGCGAGTCTAATTTATTTGCGTGTACCCTGCTGAGGAAAGAATGCGGACGCATCTTTGGCACGCTTGCGTATGCAATTGCGATACTGACAATTATTCGTATAAAAATTGTACTCGTCTACTACTGAACCTGACAAGTGACCGTGGTTTTGTCTTCGTTAAGCAAATTGGGCAAACTTGCTCATTAGTGGCTGTCCGGACATGGTCGACTGGTTCAGAATATCAGCACTGCTCCTCAACCGTGTTGCAAGGCAAGATGCACAACGGAGTCAATTGATTTCGACCGAGCCTTCGAAGGTGCTTTTGTAGTGCTTGGCACTAGGCTAGACTTATCTACAGCAAGCTATTTGTAGAACAATGGAATAATAACGAAAATTAATCGCGCCGTCGAAAGCGCATTACGCGGAGTATGCGATGATGCGCCAAGACGCTGGAGCAATTTACTCACACTTAATGAGGTTAAGGTTAGCATTCCGCTCAGCAGTAATTTAAATCGGTGATAGACTTTGCACATGTATCGACTCACTTGTACAGTTTGGGCTACCATACCTCTTGTCTCGAGCGTAGTGACCGGCAAGCAGTTATCAAGAATTTCATAAAGTACACCATCGTTGAAGCAATCATTGTTATAATACACTATATGCGGGAGGCTACCTTGATCAGTCCTGTAATACAACAGTTCGACGTATATTGAGAGTCTATGACGCCGCTTAACATCGACATCAATTTTGGTTCCAAGCCCTTCAGCTCAATAGCCGTTTAAGCCTTCGCAGAGCAGCGCACACGTCATTCACCATGAATCATATCTGATACAGATAAGGTCTTAGCTGTGCCGTGGGCTAGCTCATACTCTTGTTGACGCAAAATTACATCAGACAAATCTTAATCTTTCCTGCCTAGAGTTTACCTCAAGCTGTATCCCACACATAAGGAAAAGCACAGAGCTAATCTCTGCAAAAGCAATTGATCCCCAAGCCGTCGGCTTTCAGCAATGAGCTGCCGCTGGCAAATGCTGATGCTTCACAGATGATCGAGTTTGATCATGCCATAATCGAATTAGGTCGGTGTTTCAATCTGTGTCGAAGAACAAGGAGCTAATCTCTGCAAGAGCAATTGCACCCCAAGGTGTCCGATATAGCATTGTGCTGCCGATGGCAAATGCTGCCGGATCATATGATCGATTTTGATCAGGCCATTATAGAATTGGTCCCGGTACCTCAAGCTGTGTCTCACACAGAAGATAGAACACAGAGCTAGTCTCTGCAAGAGCAATTGCACCCCAAGGTGTTGGCTGATAGCATTGTGCTGTCGACGGCAAATGCTGACGCTTCACAGATTTGTACTTTTGATCAAGCATACTAAAATTGGCATCGGTAGCAAGCAATTCTTGACTTGTCAGCTGTCTATTGGTATCAAAAGCTTCATACGTTATTTCAAAGAGGAAGTTAGCAGCGACCTGGCCACTTTTCTGTAATTTCCTTGAAATTTATAGGGCAGGCCAAATTACTTTTCTGGATCCTTTTCATTCAAAAGATTTGATTAACTCACGATGACCTTGGATTCTACCAAGCTCTTCCTAGGGGCCGTGATTTTCATTGAAGTATACAAATAATGAATCTGTTAGGCGCTAAAGATGCCCTTCCTTGTCTTCATGAGTACTTAACTCATATGTGCTATGCAGTTGAACACAGCTTAAAAGTGGACAATGAGCTTTTGAAGTATGGCTGCCCGTGCTCAGTAAGGCTATGGTCAAAACTTCTTCGAAGTATGTTTGTAGGTAGGCTTTGTGAGTGCCGAACAATTGCGTCAGCAGACGTCTAAACATCAAAGTCGTATTGAAGAGCCTCTCGGTCATCACCAGCTACCCCTAAGGCACACCGCTTGAAGCACTGACCAAATGTCACTTTTTTTAGAAAAATGAACAATTTTTGCTGATCAAGTCGAGTGCGCTCGCCCTGCCATGGCGTTTATGCAAAACCTGACATTTATTTACAGCTTTAGGTTAACTAAGAGTAGGCGTCGAGTCAAGCAACTTGTTGTGGATCGATGCGACTACACGCTCGAGGCTTAAGAGCTGGTGCGACAAGACCTGCCGATTTAGTGAGTTGTGGATTGTAGCGCATGGCCTCGCAATGCCAGACGAGGTCGTCGGCACTATATTTCATCATCATTTGAATTGCAACCGCCAGACGTTGGTCAAAAGTGACACTTATAGCAACAAGCGCGAAGTACGCCACATGGCCATAGGACGTGTCCTCTATGCCTCTGCTGGACCGACCCTGTGGCTCGAGTGGTTAGCCGTTCGACCCAGGACCGGGAGGTACCTGGTTCGATACCCATAAGGCTCGAATTAAGGCAGCCGGATATAGGTCACTAAAGTGGACGAGCCATCACACCCGAGTGTGTGGCTGCCCTACCAACTCGCGCCCGTTTGGGTTAAGGGTTGGGTGGGGGACGCCCCACTGACCGAAATAGCCCCATAGTGTAATGAGGGGTACGGAACCCGGTCCCAATATGGGTCGGATTGCTACCAGCATCCCGCGATAGTGACAGCTTAGTCCTAGCGCGTGGGTTCCGGTAGCTTAAATCTCTATGCCTCTGCTGGATAGAAATTACCACGTGAGATGCATTATCGTGCTTTGTCGGGTCAAACTTTAAATCTCGTATAATGGTTGGGTTTCAAGAGCTCACGAATGCTTGACGTGTCAGTTTGACAATCTTCTTCCATCGCCGTGAAACCAGGTGATTAGCAATTTTGTCTGACTTAGACTAGCAGGCGGTCGGCAAGGTAGCTGAATGTCTTGTAATTTCAAATGAGCTTAAGATGATTTTTGATGTCTGACATACCAATGAAAATCTAAAACTATATGGAGACTCAAGTTCTTTTTAGTGGAGACGAGGGTAACGGAGTTGCACGAACATTGTGTGTCTTACGAATTGGTGAATTTACCATTTTTTACAATAAGTCATGATGCTTCAAACATCACTAAGAAAGCAGTGCGCATTCTTATGGAGCCACTGAAATACTAGTCCATGGGTGAAGAACGCATTTTATTGGAAACCACTTCGCTAAAAAGCATTTCAAGGATTAAAGGATTATCAATAAACCTAAAACAAATAACTTCTCCTAAAATATCAGGATCCTTAAATGGGTGATATGGATAATAACTTGAGATCTTTGAGTCAGTCAGATGTCAAATCACAACTTGTTTATAGCTCTAAGTCTAGAAGTAAGGTCATAGATCTTTTTCTAAGCTATAAGCGACGGCACTTTTGCTGCATATAAAGTAATAGCTTAAACGTAAGCTAGCTCGTTATATCGGGGACACGATATCGCAACATCCGAAAAAAAAAATTCTGGCTCATGCTACATCTCGAGGGTATAATGCACAAAAAAAAAGTTTTTGGCCATTCTCTGTGGATGTTTTGCAACTGTGCGGGTGAGATTACAAAAAGGCTTATTGCTTAGTCGGTGCACTTTGCATATGCAGAGCATATTTTGTCATTAACGTGATAACTCGTTTAAGCAGCCTTAAGCTGCCAAGATTCGAACGTGATCACCCGATTTGGCCCTCCAGCGTCTGCTTGCAGCAGCCTAGTGCCGATAGCAGAACCTGACTTATCACTGATGACACCGCACGATAGAACTAAACTTTAAAAGGTCACGATCGGCGCCTATACTAAATCTTCTTCGTAATTTGCAGTATCTAATAAAGCATCCCCAAAATAGGCGTTCTTTTACGCCAAACATTCTTTGCAGATGCAGAGCTCACGGAAAGAAAAGAATAAGTTCTCTTTCATCTTCCCGAGCTTTGCACGACTACAGGCAAATTTGCCAGTAAAGCATGTATGCGCATGTGCTTTATAGAAAGTGGTGCAACAAGATTGCCGCTATTATTCGCTTGGTGGAAGATCGTAATTAGATTTCCGACCTTTCTTTTATTACTTGGACCTAGCACGAGTCTCACATTATGTCTGCTTGGCTTCAAGAGTTAGTTTCTGTCTTGGTACTCGAGACCTGGTATATCGTTAACTGAATTGAATTTAAATTTGTTAAAGAAATTACCCCTGTAGGCTCTGAAATTAATATCTAGTATTGTAACTTTTAATACGGCAGACCATACCTCATTTGGTATGCAGAAACTCCTGGGTGCAGTTGCTTATTATATCGTGTGCGCATTAATAGTGTCTCGCCGAGTATCACTTTCCGGAAGTCAGAATACGGTATATAGCGAGTCTTTTGAATCAATAATTGGTGGCTTGCATATCATTTCAAGCGCAGTGGCAGGTTCTCGCTCATACTTTCGGCAAGCATTTTTCAGTAGTTGACGTGACTTTCACGTGCACTAATGGGGTGTCGACCGTATGTCTCTGCACCAGCCTTGTCACTTATAATATGCAGCATATCTGTGGTATGGCCATTAAATCTCACAATACGATTCAGGCTCTAGTCCCCGATACCGCTAGTGCCAATAAGCTTGACCTTGACACTTTCTAGAGCACTTTTAAGTGCCCTCGCCAATACCACTTACGTTTGCTAGCAGAGTTGATTCATGGTTTCGATAAGCTCTAAAAAAACGAACTTAGCTGCAGAAAAAGGCCTTAAGTGTCTAAGGTACCCAGGGTGCGCTCACCACACCATCTTAGAATGCAATCATACTTCACGTCTGAGCCCGAGACAGAACAGCGACGCTAACAAAGTCAAGGTTCTCACACCCATGCCCATCTGTCTCTTGAGTGAGCAGTGACAACGTTGCTTCGGTCTGCTTGTAGAGCCTCATCGTATGGTTGAATTCTCTGACAGAAGAGCTTTGAGCCTGATGTTCGACGCGTAAGGGGACTCATAGCCCAGAGGTCGTTGGATCGAGATCGACAAATGCTGACAATTTTTGCTTCGTGCTATGTGAGGTCATGCTGCTACGTTTTTGTGCTACTGTGACCGGATGTGCGGCCGAATAATGCGTGAATGGTCTAACGATCTGCTTGAATGGGCTTGATAAGAATCGTCTGCGGCATACCAAAATCTTCATGGTTGTGTCAACGATAATAATCTAAACTTTGAGATCTGGCTTTGTCAATTAATCAGGGCTTAATGCGACAACACAAGGCGAAGTCACTGTTCGGTATACCGCTTCAAGTCTACTGAATGTTGCCGTTTTCCCACAACATACTTCACTTTTGGCTAATTATGGGAACTCGATCTTCTAACTCAAATTGCTTGATCGTGTGACACTCCATCAGGTACACCGCTCACATGCTGGTCAACAGCCCGAAGGCCTCACACCTTTTCCAAAGCATAGCCAAACTTTATAGAGACCGAGTGCTGACTATGTAATCTGAAAGAGTGAGACTTGGAATTTAGTACCACCATTTCAGCTTCCTAAATCGGTTCTAGTCTAATTGAAACATTTAGCACCCGTGCCTAGTCCTCTGAGAAAAGATCCAAAGCTTTTTCACCAAAAGATCTTCTAACATTTGGGTCCCGTCTACAAGCTGCATCTTACCCTAGCAGGCTGGGAGGAAGAGCGACCTTATACAGTACGCATACTTGGACAACAAAAAGGCTCGAGTCAGCTAAAGCTTTGACTCAGCCCGATTGAACATCACCACTCCGACTAAGGCATTGCACACTCATTTTCTTTGCGTGCTTTTAGGACAACCAAAGCCGCTCTCGGCTGCTCCATTCAAATTGTGGGAACATGATCTTCATTCGAGAACTCTCTTATCCTGAGTAAAAGAATCTTTTCAAACTTCCCTTTGCAGATCTTCACGATCATCGAAAGCAGCTAGAAGGTGGATGAAAAAATTGCTAAGGAAACTAGTGGTACCGACGCAATCAATTTCGCTGAGGTGCTGTTTAATTCATGAATCGCCAAAGAACACATAGAACGCGCGTTGTTTGCGTCAGGTCCTTTAACAATCAAATGTTGCAGCTCAGCGAATTGATCAGCGCGTTCGGTAGGCAATGATGCAAATGAGCGAGCTGCCTCATTTTTTCGTAAAATATGTCGTAAGAGCTCAGGTGTAGATTGACTGCATGTGCAGCCAGATGCAGCGGGTTTGCTGCCAAGAGATAGTGTAAGATCACACTCCCTAAATCGTGAATTATTTGGCAAATCTCAAATGTTGCGCCTCAGCGCATGAAGTTTGCACTCATCAATACAGTTCTCGTATCTGCAGGCTTTACAAACTTCTGAGCTAATTCTCAACATCTAAGAGATGTGCTAGCTCCTCAAAGCACAAATGCTTTTGATACAAGTGAAGCAAAAGCCTAAAAGAAAGTTTTCTCTTAGGTCTCTAATTAAAAAGTACTTTAGTCAGGAACAGTCATCAACCTTCGCGATAGTCGGGTAAATTTATGCCGCAGGTAACGAATGAGATGCAATTGCATCCGCTTAAAATAAATGCAAGAAATTTTCCGACCAACATAGAAGAAGGGATTATAAACAAGTTAGTAAAGATGATAAAATTGTGCAACTACAACAGCCTACCAAAAAAAGAAAAAAGCAGTAATAAAACAATTGTATGTCGGACCTTTCGCGGCTTAAAAAGACATGAGTCGGCGAACACTACACTCAAAATTTTAAGCGAGGCATCTTAAGTGGTAGTACGATCCCCAGGGCTCTTAGCCTCATATGAGACCTGATGTGCTCTCGATATTTTGCTCCATCGCTTGACCTTATGAATGAGTCGAGTTTGTGTCGGCTGATGTTACATACAGCTACCAACTAACAGAACAAAAGCCTTGGTAGTCGAGTAGCCATAAGTCTGTGTACTTTGGGCGACTGGTCAAGCGTGGACCTCAGTGCAAAAGGAGAGCAGCAACATTCCGACGCAGTTTGGAGACGTCGCTTCGAGCCAAATGACAGTCGATCTGACTGTGCTATCAATACAATAGCATTAACAAAAGTAATTGTCTTCTCTCCAGAGCCTTCATCAAATCGTAAATTCTTTGAAATTGCCCCGGCCTGACAGCATTCCTGAACCCGAGAGCAATCTCAAGCGCGTACATGTTAAGACGCAGGAGATGAAAATCCATATAAAATAGGTGCATGTTCGAGGGAAAGGCGTCTATCTCCGGCGTCAACACTAGCGATACTTTTATGGGGAGTGTGCTGGCAGACAAAGGTATGCCAGAACTGTTTTGTGTAATGGCACGACAATTTTGCTTTGTAGATCTCGTAAAACCGTAGGACCGGCTCCAAGTTGATCACCCAAAAGCATTTAGATTTTCGCAAAATGAGAGTATGGAACACCAAAGAGAGACATTTAAAGGTGAGCGAGGCCTTTAAAACGAACAGTGTACATAAAATACGCTGCAATGATAACGGCGGACAACATTGGACCGTGTGAATGCTTTTCCAGCTGCAACGGAGGTACAGGTGCCACAATAACTCGTATGGTCGATCGTGTATTAAAGTCATGCTGTTTTCAAATCGATTATAAAGCAGTGCATACTCTCAAAGAGCCTAAATAAGGAGTACATAATCTGAGGACCACTGCTTGTGCATATTAGTAAAAGCTTATAGGCTTGATAGTTGTTGTAAGACGTTCACCCTGTAGAATGATTCTAAAAAATCAAATACAGTGCATTATCTTTTTAGTGAGTTTTGCATGAGTTCTATAACAAACCTTTGGAGTCAGGTAGATAGCGATCTGCAACTTTTGTTGCTTTTGCATACAGAACAAAGATCGGATATGTCATTTCACAATATCGTTTAGCAACAATCGCGATGTACTTGGCTGCACTCGTAATCAATCAACACCTGAATACTTAAGAATATATATTTTGTTAGAATGAAGCAGCTCGCTCAATTGCATCAATGCCTTCCAATCGTACTGAACAAGCTAATCTCGGCATTTGATGACTAGATTGTTTGCGTCGGTACCACTAGCGGGTACCTCACTCATGCTGTAGTTGCTTGCGATGCAGCAGGTTCCTGTCCGTACTCAACTGAAGATCATCATTCTGAGTGTGAGCAGATCGGTGGAGAGCGTCTTTAAGGCTATTTCCAAAGCAAGCAAAAAATTGGTGTACAATACCTAAGTTGAAGTGGTGCTCTCTAATTGAGGTGAGTTAAAGCTTTGGCTGTCTCGACTATGCGTACTGTATAAGATCACACTTTTTTGCAGCCCGCCAGGGTAAGAAGCAGCTTGTGAATTTTTCCAAATGCTGAAATCTCTTTTGGCAGAGAAAACTTCAAACATTCCATCAGATGACGTACCAACCATGGGTACGAGGTGCTTCATTTAGCCAAATCTTGCTCTAGGAAGCAGTCAAAAAAAGCACTTGATGCCAAGGATTATTTTCGTAGACACTTTTGTGGTCTTTTGGCTGCATGTTGGAGTATGCTGCGAGTGACCCCAATCCTACGCACGGGACTTGAGCGGCTTTGCATGATGTCAAAGGCATAACTTTTTAAAAGCAAATTATGACCGCTCAAACGCTCAAGCTGCCCTCAACCTCACGAGCGTTAAGAATTTTACCCGAGGTGGTTAACTTTTTTATTGTAATACTTAGAAGATTGACCCACTTCACAATATGCTATGAATATAAATGATGTTAGTGACAGTGCTGGAAAGTACCCAACAGTGTCCTTATACCATCCAGATCTTTAGAGTTCTTACGACATTAAGAAAAATGTTTGCGTCATATGTGATGCGGTGGTAAAAGCACGCGATTAGATTTTGTAAGGTCAAGCTAAAACAATGGTTTTTTTTAGGAAAGTGACAGCCATAAATGCCACGCAAGGAGTGACCTCTATGCAACTATCGCTGCGCAAAATTGTTTAAGTACTGTTCTGCTCGGCGAGAAGTCTTGCATTGGCCGAATAGTACTAATCCTAAAGGTTTCTTTTTACATTGTTCGACCCGCTGTCCAAACAGTAAATAGGCTTTTAACGGGATCGCGTTACCCACCAATAAGCGCTTCACATTTCTTCTACTTAACTGAGTTAGTGACTTTGTCCACAGAGGAATGTACCAAGCACTATCGTCTTTATTTCGGTTTGTTCTTCAAGCCTGCAAATTTGAACTTATCAACGAGGGCGTCCCAGGTTGGGTCATTGTCCCTTCGACACCAAGGACTTCCGTGTTTGCTTGGTTGTGATTTTCGCATAGCCTGTGATTCTGACGTTAAGTCTAACACCTCAAGGGGCATTTCAGTAGCTTAGTCGTTAATCTGAGGCTTCTTCGCGGGTTAGTGGGCGTAGATCCAGGTAAGTGCTGGCCATATTTGTCGCTCGAAAGCAAAAGGCGCAAGTGCAAGAAACAACAAGAGGCGCGCATTTCCGGCCACCGTGAAGCGTAAGACTCTTCTAGCGCCTCCCATGTCACAACGGCTCTCTGGCGTGCACTTTATTTAGGCTCATCGCCCATGGTGCAGGCGCAGCCTTGTTTTTCTAGTGTGAACTTAGACACAGTCAGCTTTGGTGCAGAGGAACATATAAAAGCCAAAACAAACGTTTTGGAGGCTGGCTTGGTCAGTTTAAATTGACCCGACCCCACCGGCCCCCCTGCCTATTTAGTCATCAAGATGATCGGCCTAAGGCAAAGAGTGGTAGATAACACTTAATTTTCTCCTATCCAATGTGGGGGATTAAAATCTGGCTAAGAGCATGTGTTAAAAGCTAGCTCTAGATAAAAAGCTTCAGAAGAATGGCGGCTTTTGGTGCACGAAAGGCACCTGCAAGGTACTGTGTACATCCGTCACATTCGGCGATACGCAATCGCTGTAAAGACCAGCGTGTGATTGTGCAGCACAAATGCATGTTAATATTCTGAGTACACTTTAACTTTTGCGCTTAAAAGCTTTATTTTATGTAGTTATAAATACAACTATAAGCTTTAATAAAATGTATGTGTCTACATGAAGAGTTATGTGATCAATTTTTTGGTGACGCTCTACTCTACCTTTTAAAGTAAAAGCTTGATTTGTCTATTATTTTTTTTGTCTATTATTACACCTCGTAAAAAAAAACTTTACAAGTGGTGCTCAAGTCTATGAGCGCGTCCCGCAGTCGCAAGACATTTTACAAATATTAGACTACCCAAAAGCCGCAGCCACAACATTTCTATTTAGCTTTGCAAATGTGTATGCTGCGATTTTCTACTGCCTTTCACCACGTAATCCATTCGCGCTCACTATATTACGCCTTCATCTCAATGCATCGAAAATCCTGCTTGCCGTTTTTGCAATACGGACAATATTCGTTCTTGTAGTCTAAAGAACGTCGATCCTCTTCAGTCAGTGGACTGCGGCAATTGAAACAGGAAGTGACTGCCGCTTCGGTAAGGTCCGGCTTGAGTGCCACACGGTCATCAAAAATATAGCAATCTCCCTTGTAGTGTGCACTCCCTACTTTTTCAAAGTACTTCAAAATACCACCATCCAGCTGGTACACCTGCTTGTGCCCCTCGTTGAGCAAGGCATACGATGCCTTTTCACACCGCACACCACCAGTGCAGAACATTACAATGGGTTTTTCCTTGGGCACCTGTCGTAGCTGTGTTCGCGCTTCACGAGGAAATGCGCGGAAGCTTTTGATGTTCAGGTCAACTGCATTTTCGAAAGTACCCAACCTCACCTCGTAGTCGTTTCTGCATAAAGACTTAAACGTTAGTTCTCCACCAACCTACCACGGCTTATTATGCCGCACCTTGTGTCTAAGACCACCATATCTTTGCCCTTATCCATCCACGTCTTGAACTCTTCAGAGGAAATGTGAGCCGCCAATCCATTGACTGCTGGATTTACTTCCTCCACGCCCATAGAAATCACTTCCTTCTTAATTTTCACCAACATTTTTGGAAGCGTTAGGCGATCGGAAAAGGAGTTTTTAAAATCTAATCCTTTGATTTCGGGGTGTAAATTTGCGATGGCGCTCTTCATGGCCTCGACAGCTTCCAACGTCCCCGATAAGCGGATATTCACACCTTCAGTCGATAACAACACTGTCCCACGCAGCTGATCTTCTGTATACCGTTTTGCAACGAGCAGAAGCTGTTTTTTAAGCTCAGGCAACAAGTCGGAGGCTAGCACACAGAATCCATAAGCCGATACGTTCACATAAGCAGGCATTGACGATTCTGCCATCCTTAGGTCTTACAAAATACAACATTTGGTTCACCTTTTATTCAAAGTATATCATACCGGTATATCGGCTTTCTATCTTCACTCCACGGTACTCGTGCCACAACATGGTGTGCTACACACCCAATTTATACCATGACGCCGCGCCGGTCGGACGCCAACTACGTGCCCTCGCGCCTTCGGCACTACGTCTTCCATTCACAAGATGATTTTTACGTGTCTCGACACTTTGATCCGTTGCTAGTGAGCCATCTCATGTACGAGGGTTTTTTGCCAATTGCCTCGGATTATCAAGATACGTGCCTCCTGCTGCCCAAATTACATCGTCAGCGGTGCGTGTTGCTGTTACAGCCCAATGCGCCCGCGCATGTGCCCAAGATCGTTCGTAAGCGCTCCAAAAAATACACATTTGTGCTCAATCGCGACTTTGATGGCGTCGTAGCAGGTTGTCACGAGCAACACGGCATTCCGTGGCTTTATCCCCCCATTGTTGAAAGCTTCAAGACATTGTTTCAAGCAGGAGATGACGGCATAGAAGTCCATTCTAGCAAAAAAGTCCGTTTTTTTACGGTCGAGCTTTATGATTTGATTACGGATACGCTCGTGGCCGGAGAACTCGGCTATACTGTGGGCAGCGTCTACACGAGTTTGACGGGGTTTAGTCGAGTAAGTGGAGCAGGAAGCGTGCAGCTCCATGCGCTGAGCAAATTTCTCTATCTCACGGGGTTTAAAATGTGGGATTTGGGCATGTCTATGGACTATAAAATTGGGCTAGGAGCCATTAATTTAGACCGAGATGAGTTTTTGAGTAAACTCTACAAGTGGCGGTCGCTGGAAGTGCTGATGCAACTGGATGAGAGCACCAATGAGGAGGATGTACGTACGGGTGTGCCGGCTAGAGCGCTTTTTGACAATACAAGACTTCCGAATGGAACTACTGCAGTGAATACAGAAAAGTTAATGAAAGGAGAGGCTGGCAAGGACGCCAAGCAGGATGCTGAGCACGACGCGATCGATGAAACGCTCAAAGGTGGCGCAAAGAGAAGGGGACCATCCGCTGCGCTACATATTGAGGAGCAGAGCAAGCCTGGAGTGGTTGCAACGATATCAAAAGAGGAGGCAAATGATCCCAGCGTGTGCACACAATGAGCTGCTGGAATTTTAATGTACGATAAACTCCATGCTTTTATCACATGACAATAATTTGATCTCAACAGTCGATTCACAACATTTAAAAAATTAACGAGCACTTACCTCATGCATCTTTTGTTTTGCTGACTCGAATCGTGGCAGCTTGGTTTCATTTTTTTGTACATTGCAGGAGAGATCTATACCGACAGGACAAGTATCGATAGAGATCTATACCGGCAGGACAAGTATTGATATTGATTCTCTATGATCTCATTTCTTTCAATCGTGACAATCACATGGCGACGCAATTACAAGAATCCCGCCTCTGATAAACTGTTTACAAACAAAATACTCTCTTGTGTGTTGGCGTCGCGTGCCAGTTGGTATAGCACCGAGCTGTCTTTCCGGATTCTACATTCACAGCAATACAAAAAATCACTGCTAGTGTCATCAGCCGATAAAGCAACCTATTTGTTTGAACCACGTACGTGTCAATCCGATGACGGATGTGAATCTGATGCTTCCTGTCGTGCCGCAAGACGCCATGTCCTTTTCTCAAGACACTGCCCGTCCCATTGCCACTACCATCCGCTCCAGTGTTAAGAGGCACGTAGCCAAAGTTCTGTCGATCGATTGCATCACTGATTACTCGGTAGATCTTGCGAAATTTTTGCCAATTCACAAGACCGTCTTCCATTGATTTCATCGCTTCTTCATACGTAAACAGATCCTTGAGTAAAATGAACCAGCATGCTAAGCGCGGGTGGCCTTCAGCCAATCCAAAGGCTTGACGATAGCTACGATAGTTTTCATCAGGTAAGCATACTTGCTGGAGACACTGGTATTTCTCCAATGTGACTGCGCTCACCAAACTCCATGTTGTGTTCAGCTGCCGAATACAAGGAGCCGAAAGGCCTGTTAAGATTTCAAAGAGCGAGTTAAAGTTGTTTATCCGGTAGCAATGATCGGCGGCATCGATAAACAGTGTGATCATTTTGGCCCGTTCAACAGCTTGCATTTGCGGGTGCAAAATCTCACTCGATACCCATTCAGCTGTGGCGTCAAATAGCTCAATCAAAGCCATGACGTGAGGCGCCTCTCGCTGTTTGTTCCCCCGCGTCCATGCTTTGTTCGTAAGTTCACGAGGGTTCAGCTTGGAAAAGTATTGCTCCGCCTCGATCAGCGTCAGCTGATCAGCCAACTCATGAGCAGTCAATCCGGTCAAAGGCTCGACATTGTCATAGCTAATCCGAGCACTTTTACGAGATGCCGCTCGTTGCAGCGTACTTTGAATTATCTCGTCAAGACCTTTGGCGCTATTGCCACTAATCACAGCTTCAGCGCTACCAGTCGTGATACCTCGCGCAATCTTTGGGACCACAGCAGCGGCAACAGGTATAGTGCTAGTGCGGACCATCCGATCTCGTGAAACCGCTGCAGCCATAGCTTGGTCATCAGCACCGGTTGTTATGGACCGACTTCGAAGCTGAACAATATCTCCATGAGGGTTCTTTGTACGAAGTTTTACCATCGATCGCTCACGCTTCGAATCTGACGACGACCGCGGTAAAGATAATTTTGTTGCAGCTTGAGACCGAACTCGTGCAGGTACTTCTCCGTGGTTTCTTTGATGTGCTATAGCTCGTGTTGCAGCCCGCGAAGGGTCCTGAACGACGTCACCTCCTGGCCTCGAACCTGGTCGATCTGGCAGTTTTGATACTGAAGACGTAGCCACTAATGCCGGAGGTGGAGGAGATGTACCGAGGCCCCTTTGCGATTGAGCCTTTGCTTGCGCTTGGGCATGCGTTTGAACATGTTGTGCTTGTTGCGCTTGCTGCTTCAGAGCTGACAGTACCTGCACGACAGCCAATAGCAAATTTTCGGCGTGTCGACAAACGGATGGTATCGGCGATGTGTTTTGAATCTCCTTTAAAAACGCTATCAGTTTCTTTTGTGCTTTGCGATCATTCGCAAGATCCTGCTCAATAAACGTGCTTTCTTTAATCCAAAACTTCAGCACGCTTAATAGACGCATAATTGACACGTTGGCTTCCATGGTTGTATTGATGTCGGACTTTGCAGTTGAAATGGTGGTTACGGTGGACGACCGTGGCTCATTCTCTTCTTCCAGCGTAATCTGGTCAAGCAGTCGCTGCACCTCTTCAGCGCGATCGGCGTCAACATTTCCACAAAGCGACAGCACAGCAGTGTAGCGTTTCAGCAGCTTTTTAATAAAGTCATACGGAGAACAGAACGAGCGATACGTCAGCAGAAAAATGTCGCGAAATTGCGTATCAAATTGATGAGCATCCGTAAGATGCGCAATGAGTTTACCCAAAGACGCTTGAGAAATCTCTCGCTTCTCACCCATGCCACGAGCCGGGGTTTCGTACAGGATTCGAACAGGTCGAAGCTTTCGTGTCGCATTCTCACCTTTGGTAGTTTCCTCGTTACACTGGGGTATCTTGCGCGCTAATGCGCGAGGAGTAGTTGGAACCGCATGTTTATCTGGAGACAACAGTGGTGATGGGAATAGTTGGGCCCCACTTGTCCTTGGTGATGCTGAAACTTTCGAGTCTCGTGATGTGCTGCGTGCCCGCATTCTCTCTTGTTTATCAGACGATGCGTCACTTTTACGTCTTCGACTTGTAGTCACGATCTGATCTGATGGTGGGGGGCTCTCTAGGAGCTGATGACTGCAATGATTACTATACAACCGTCGCGACGACACTGGAACGTTGCCGACACTTTCATCATCTGTACCGCTCGAAGCTCCAGAAATCGACCGTGGCACTCGAAACTGCCACTTTTTGATAGTACTTATCGACCGCTGGGGACTGCGGATTACGCCACGGACCAACGAACTTTTCGATCGATGTGGGGGGCTTCTGATCGCCGTAGCCTTGTTCGCACTTTGTAAAGGTTGTCGAGTAGGAGACAAGGGTTTATTTGAAGGTCCTGTCGATGTCTGACGTGCGGTATTACTGCTTGCAGGTACCGTAGCTCGTCGTTTCACGACCATTCTCGAAGGTTTCACGGTGACAGCTTCTTGTCTCTGCTGTCTTGTGACCGTCAGGTCCTCCTTATCACTTGCTTGACCGCCTGATGACGAGCACGGATCCTGCTCTGGCGACGCAAGTGGCAATTCAATGGTCGTTTTAAATTGTTCCTTGGATGCAAATGCGTCGAGTCTCATATCATTCAGTACCTGCGCATCGCTAGCATACGCGTCTTTTGTTTGTGCACGGCAATGGCGACCATGGCTGGGTTGATGACGCGGCGAAGAGACGTCTCGCCGTCTATCGTTTTGTAAATCATAGACTGGCTGACTGTGAGGTGTGTGACGACTAGCCCGTCTCGAGGCTTTCAGTGCAGTAGTTGACGAAACGTGTAGTGACGGAGCAATCGACAGCGTTGACGACGACGTGGACAAGGACGTCGATGTGAGGGTGGCGTCCCCTGTGCACTTGCGATCTCGTCCTCGAGCTCGTTGAGCGTCAACTGCGGCAATCGAGGATGCCGGAGATGAGACCAAGACGCTTGTCATGCTCGCGCTAGCACGAGTGCTGCTGTTGCTGTCCGAAGGCAGCAAATTACGTGCCACGAGCAGTGGCGCCCGCTCGGTCGCTGCAGTCACCGCAGCCGTGTGGTAGTGTGCCATCTAGTGCAATCTGAGGTTGCTAGTAGAAACCGCGGTCCTTTAAAGGGAGAAGGGACGACAGCGACCTACGCTTGGTACGCCGTCAACACGGTAATTGAACTACGTCTCTCGTTGAAATCAATGTGGGGTGTCCAATTTTTGCCCTATCGAAGCCCTGATGATGCAAGAAAAAGGTGACTAATGCTACAGCGAGTATTTGTCACGTAAAGCGCACTGTCGTATGTAAAGGCAAAACGTTTTTTCGTAGCCGCTGCGTCTACGTAAAGGTATGGCTTCCTTTGATTACAGCATGAGAAACGGGGATTGTCCATCAGTCCGGTACCGCTAACGTTATCATGAGGTCAACTTCAACACTGAGCAACGAGCTCACATCGCAGCTTTTTGGATTGGACCACTAGCACATGTTTGTTTACCTGTTGAGAGTATTGCTATGACTTGGATGGAGCTGATTTATCAGCTTCACGGCGAGCTTTGCTGCTGGTTCGTGCAACAGCTGGGGCAGGAGCGGCTCTATTTTCGTGATTTTAAGGTCACGCTGTCCATTGTCAAGACAAGTTTATTTAGTAATCGGTAGTGAGAGGGACAGCACAAGTGAATGCATACTGTAAAGTGCGAATGCTTGCTGTTGCGCTTGGGCGCTGGGCGTTGGAAGGAAAATGACACGTGTAGACCGACCAGCAGCTCTTCAAGCACTTGAGGCAGCGTTGGGTAGTTGAAAAAAAGATCGTTTTTCATTGACGAGGCAGACACACCAAGTAGCGACTGTGCTACTTCGTCAAACAGCATTGCGTCGGCCACGATTGTGCCGAACACAAGTTGCAACTAGACGCACGTCATTCGTGCTTTATTACACAATGTAGAGGTAGACTACATGACCATGCGTACCTTTAATCGATACTTGAATTGCAGCTCATTGAATTGACTGAATGTGCCGCAAGACGTGCACGGTACCCGAAGCTGTATGCCTGCGTTGGAAGGGACGTGGCCATTCATGGAGGTAAAACATCGAGGGCACGCAGCGTACCTGCATTCCGTACATTGCACTTTGAATATCATTTTATTGACAGTACGCAAAGGCAGGACTTTACATCATGTCAAAGAGGGATGCTTTCTCAATCACTCCGCTCGGCACGAACTCCGTCGTCATCATTGACTGGTGTCGTCACTACTACAGTACCATTAGCTACGAATTAGAGGACAAGTCAAAAAGGTCAGACCTTTCTTATTGTGTACTGCAAATATGAGTCTCTGCAAAATGCCATATTCACGGTATGTACACAGAACTATTTTATCGCATGGTATGCTATACACAAGGATGTCCACCAACATGATGCTTCGCAGTCTCCGTCGGTCGTCATTCTCATCGTTGCAGTCGTGTGTCTCAGCTCATCGATGGCATGCATGTGTAACACCTCAAGCAATTAATGGCCTTCTTCGAGACGGCTACTATGTGGTACGCGACGCCTTCTCAGCCGAGTACATCCGTCACCTGCGCAATGAGATGAAGCTGTTGCGTACGAGCGGCCAATTGTACCCCAACTCAACGCACATTTTGCTCGATGACGTTGTCAACAATGACAAAGGACATGAGTCTACGACCAAGACGCTTCTATTAGAAAAACACAATATATTCGAAACGGAGTTGGCGTCGATTTCAATTCGAGACCAGTGGTCCATGCCATTCTTACGAGAATTTTTCGAGCAACAAGTAGTATTTGACCCGCTTCGGCAAGGGCTTCCAGACTGGCTGAAAATAACTGGTCACATGGTGAAGGTACAGCATAGTAGCGGAGAAGGAGCTTGCTTTCCCATGCATTTTGACTCGTAGGTGCGGTGATGATGGCAAATGTATCACAGCAATACTCTACTTAAATGAAGAGTGGAAACAAGGGGATGGAGGCGAACTCGTGCTCTATCCATTTCCTAAATTGCCAGTCATATTGCAGCCACGCTCTGGCCTCCTGGTATTGTTTTCATCCCAGCAAATGTTGCATCGCGTAATGCCAGCTTACAAGCCGAGAGATGCCTTAATGACGTGGATTTATCATTCCCCTTTGCCTAGTGACAAGACGAAAAGTTTGCTTTTTTATAGAAAAGTTGCAAGCAAACAAGTACTTGACGTTGATAACGTGAGCTTCAATGTTATGGTTGCGAAAATATTGCGATCTCCGTTTCGCAGACATCTGTTAAAGATGATGTATCCAGATGAGTGGACACAATCAATGCTCGACTCTCATCTGCATACGAAAGTGTTCGAGTACTACATGGCGAAGCATCAAAAAGAGCTGCAGGTCATTGAGTTTGCAACCAACCAAATGCTGGCAAAATTTCGGGCTAAAGACGGCGGTGCAAGCAGTAGGTTACCACAAACGAAAGAACAGCTGATTCAGCGGATGAAAGAGTGTATAAACAGCACATTTATTCAAAACATTCAGTTGATCTGGTTTTGATGAAGCAAAGCTAAAAAAGTTGTGAGCCTTAGTGTACGACAAAGGTTTTGTATGTGGATTCATATTGCGTGCATCCTCGATTATGACTTACCACCTTTTAAATCAAATTCATATGTGCGGTTTGCAACTCAACAGAAGTAGTTTGGCATGTTAATGAGGCACTCATCAATAGCAGGCCATCAATCTTGTATTCATTCGTCTGACACTAATAACAAATGAGCTCTTGACCATCATCGAACAAACTCTTGCTTTTACAACGCCTTTTTTCAAGCGTTTGTAAATTTCTCGTGTAAGGCAAGGCCGTAAAAAAGAAATCTGCAAATTTAGGACCATTTAAGCTAATTTTTAACTGAGCTGAAAACTGTTGTCAAAACTATCCACGCCACACGTTCGCTTGTCGATTTTTTGCTGTAATATTCGACGGCTACCCCCATCGAAAAATTCACCGGATCGAGAAGCGACCTACGAAATTAATTTCGTGCCAGGCACGAAGTATTGTGTCACCAGACTATAGCCACTGCAACAAATGCGGTAGGAGATCATTGACGTCTTCTTCGCCGAATTGACAAAGACTGGTATGGTGCAGGAGTCAAAACTTTCGCGCTCGTCTCCACCTTTCTGTGCAAAAAAACACGAGCCAAGGTTAGCGCTCACTTCGTTCTTGTAATAAGCTCAATAGTGCACCAGTATCTGTACAAAAACCCATGTTGTGAAAAGACGTGCTATTTGATAAAATACGCTGAACAGTGCACTGCATTTGACTAACAAGGAGTTAATTGTACTTCTGACGACAATCTGTACGCCTCGTGGCTTGTTTTGAGTGTGGTAAAGGCCTCATAAAGCCCCCAAAGCCGTTCGACTATAGTCTCACCCGCTACGACTTTTGTCTAGACATTCTTCGACGACATATTCGCTAATAGCTGTATTACACGAGATCACTTAGCTTTTAAGATATATCGGGTCCACCAAGGCAAGATACAAGGTCATGGAGGCGGAATACATCACGCTAACATCGACTTATGTGTTTTCGGCAAGGGAGATCAAAGCCTGAAGTCCGAGTAGACCTAAAAAAAGTAAATGCCGTTCTAGGCTGGCCTATTCTACAATCTAATTATAAATTTAAGGAAGTAGTTGACTATTAACGCCGGCACAAGGATGGCTATGAGGGTGTCGCAAAGCCTTGGTCCGACCTACTGAGTAAGAAAAGTTTGGGAAAATCATTACCCTGATGCATTTGATAAATTTTGACAAGCCTTCATCATACTCTTTTTCTGGCTTTATTAGATACGACAAAGCTGTTAAAGGGCGTTAGCGATTCTTCTGACTATGCCATCGATTGCGCCAGATGCATCATCTTACTCAGACGGCACACGATCACTTATGCTTGTGTTGTCAATAATGTCTAACTTACCAAGGACAAAGTCGACGCATATGGGTTCCAGCCACCCGCCGTTATGGCAGCCTCAGTGATAAAGCCGACGTGTTAGCCGCAAGTAGAATCCTTTGACGGGTCTCAGAGGTCGTCACATACTTGAATTTACGGTAAGGCAGATCATGCAAACATAGGCATCTCCGGCGATCTTCTGCGAGAAGAAAGTCACGAGGGTTATGCTTTCAACAAGCTTAAAGATGCCACTATACCATCGCGAGCTCCAATCTCAGAAAAACATGTTTCTCGATATCATTGCTGGTGAGCACATTTTTGAGCAGAATCAATTTAACTGACGGACCCAATTAGAGACTGTTCAAGCCCAGCTGTATTCCGCTTACGGCAGTCAGCAAAATGCTTGGAAGGCGATTCGTGATGCCGCATACTTTATTCGAGCGCTTGCCGTTATAGATCGCATAGTACATCATGCGCTGCGTACAATTTATTTTTATGACATATTTGTGCATAGAGGCTCTAATTCTAGATTTAATGCTGTGAAGAAATGTCATGAGACAACCCCGACTGATGTTTTAAGCTATATGCAAGAGCCATCGGTAATATTAAATCGAGAAGTGCACTATTATCCCGGCGCTGGACTAGTTTGTGAACGAAGACAGCGTACGTGCTTGTTTAGAGAAGGTGGCTCTCACTTGTGCATGATTAATACTTATAAGTCCTAGTGGATCGCGTCGGTAGCCTTATTTGCTAATTTAATAGCTTAAAAATGCCAAAAGTTGAGACAAAAGCTGAGTCGAAGTTTCGGCTGCTTCGTCAATCGGTCATCTGATAATTTGGATACGACTCGCAATGGGTAAGAGCACGGATAAGCACAGCCACAAAAGCATCACGACCTTTGAGTCATATCACTATCAACGATTGAAATGAAGATCTCGGCAAATGCAAATTTTGGCACGAGTAAGCTTTCGCGTTGCATAGGTCCGTTTAACAAGCCAATTGATAGTACAGTTTTTTTGTCTTGCGAACTTGTTAGAATCGTGCAATGACCCCTGATACAACAACGCTACCTGCAAATGATTCCTCTTGTACTGCAGCATCTAGCAATACCTTTTGCAACGGTAGATGTGTTGCGCTATCTTTACTAGGCTACGATACGCACTCTATGTGGAGACGCCGACTGCTCCACTTTCCACTTCTGCTCCCAAAAATCAATAATTCAATTATCACAACTCGTGGATTACTTAATAATCGGTATGGTACAGAGCCTACAGTGTATCAAAGAGAAACATAGTCGTCTCGCTAATTAGTGGGAAAGGTAGCCAATGTTTGACAGAAGTCTTTAACATGAAAAGAATTTGAGAACTAGCTGCCCGTCCGAAAGCATGTAGCTTTGAGAGAAATTTGATGTATGTATTCCACAACTAGCAAAAAACGACTTAAGCGTTAACAGTATCAGAAGAGTTCTTTAGGGGTATAGCATTGACTACAACGGTATTTTCTTACCTGTTATCAGGATGAAAGGACCCGGACTTCTTTTTATACAAGTGACACTCTACTTGATTAATAAATTTGTCAAATGGGTTTCAACCGACATTTATTAGCGATTTTTAAAAAGGCAAATTGCATGGTTCAATCAAAAGAATTCACAATGCCGAGGTGGACTTTAACTATATGGAACTAAACAAGTTTTTTGGTCTATAAACTGAATGTTGTCCACTCTCTTGAAGATCAAGTGTTATTAAATAACAATTAAGTGTAATCATGCGCACTTCTAACAGAGTCGCCTGCTATATTGCTGTGTTCACTGATGATCTTTTGATGATTTTTTGTGTCTTGAAAAGGAGCTAGAAGTAGCCCTGAAATTTTCATAGCGATATGTTAATGTTAAATGACGTACTTACTAACTAGTCAACCCAGGGTAACCGTTATATACAATCGATATTCATAAATCAAATAAGTTAGGTCACAAAAGGTTCCAAGTGATCCAGCTTTGTGGTTCGTAGCACCAACAGAACGTGATTACAAAACCAAGAAATCAGCCCGCTGAAGAAGCGATAGAAGTTTTCTATCGAAGATTTCTGAGATATAGCAAATTCGATGTGGTAGGCCCTCGACATGGTATGGCATTTCTATGCGTGAGGCCAGCTTATTACTAGTCAGTCCGAAATTTCACCATTAAAAAATCAGCTGTTAGTCTTATCAAGGATAAAAGGCTATGGTCCTTATCGTGGTGGTTCACTAACACCACACAAAGCAGCCTTGCTGGTAATTAACAGCCTATGGTAACTCCAACTAATGCTAACAGCGCCAAAATGAGATGTTCTGTCAGCCAGATGTAGCCCACAGTCTACCGTAATGCCTTTCAAATAAGCACTTCATTGTGGTTGCAGCCGCAATACATCGCATTATGTCTCTACATCAAGAGAGAAAAGTACCCAAAATAGGATAATCTGGCTACAGCGCATACCAGCATTGCAAAAACCGCAGATGAAACTCATGTAGTCCGGTGCTTTAATCATATATGCTATGGCTCTATACAAAAATAAGTTACGCGACACTACTGCAAAACAAAAGTGGTGGCTGACTTCATAGCAAATGCTTTGTACACGCATCAGCTCAAAAAAATGCGTTTAATCACTTTTCAAATGCTTGACGAACTTCGGCATAACGTGAGAAGGAGAAAGTAGGGCATAAAGAAACGCATATTTTTTTCAACTGGGATTTGTGACTTGCTTGCACATAATTCTTTTTTGTATTAAAAATAGTAGATATATGTACATGCAGTCCATCCAGAGCAACAGCAGACTAGGAAACTACGAGAAATGCATAAACTTGAGAAGTCCCTGTCGGCTGCCTACTGCATCAATAATGGATTAGGATCTGTAAAACCACATAGTTTAGCGATCAATGAGGCCAAGATGCTACGTGAATATGTACTTAAGAAGCTATGTTTAGCGACTTGAAAAAACTTGCGGTTCATCTCTTTCTTAACAATCCATATTCGAATTCCATCGGAATTCAAAATTCGGGTTTATCTAATTGTGACGAGAGTCCTCAAATAATCTTGCACAGAAAAAGCGCACGAAAGTTTACTAGATATTGACCTTTAGACGTGTAAAATAGATTGCAGTTTTGAGACGGATTTGTTGTTTACATATATTCGTGTTACCTATGATCTGGTATATGCGCCGAACTTAACTCAGTAATCTAAGCAGAGACTATATATATTTCCAGTATACCTCGGTATGTGAATCGGTATTCAGATCGATAGGGTTTCAGTCGTACACCAGGAACCACCATGGTTTTGTGTGACGATCCGTCACATCCTATCTCAATAAGATCCATTAGAGTTTGTTTTATACACCAGACAAAACACTTCTCAAAAGAACCTCAACCCTGCTATTGTGGGCCAGCTCATAGTCTGGCCAACACGAAAGCTTGGAACACTGAGTTTGCCAGATTTGTCCGTTTGATCATAGAGTGGGTGGGTAGCTCCATTCGTTTCTTGCCTATACTGAATGAGAAGCTTTGTCCAGGTTCCTCTTATTGAATCGTAACGCCGCGCGGTCTATGATAGTTAAAAACTCCGCAAATGACGCTTAATGGCTTTTTCTCTTCGGGTAAAGACAGAATAGATAACTGCTAAAAACTTTTCTTGATGCTGCCGAAATTGTTCCAGTGCCGGATATCCTATCACTATCCAGTGATTTACAGATCGGACAGGGAATTTTCTAGACCCTCATAGCCAGCACTGTATCCGGGCAAACGATGGGTTGAGCCTAAACACTTTCTCACAGTTTTCTCTGTTGCAAAGAGACATTTGTCAATGCTAGCATAGCGTTTATTGGACCCCATGACCTCATAACCCTGCCCCAGACGGCCTAAATAGTTCCCCAGTACCAATTGGTCCCATTCAGAGCGACAATGAAACAATACATAGTCAGAGTATATCTTAATTATATCCCGAAATGGATGTAACAAAGGTTTGATTAATGCGCTGGATGATTAAATGCTCTCACGTCAACATTTATTATTACACTATGTTTACGAATCACCGTGACGGATACGTCCGGGTATCTTATTTAAATATAGTGATTATAGTGATAGTTATCTAGTAATAGTTATCTACTGAATCCATGTTCGGTGCAGTTTAACACATCTTGCAAAGCAGCACGCCTTTCCTTGGAATGGATGTTCGGTTGCACCAATAAGCTTATTTGAAGCTTGAAATCGACGTCACTTTCGATTTAATTTTTAAATACAAAAATTTGACGACGAGTGAGAAGATTTCGACTTTCTCACTCTGCCACTCTTTGCTTTTAAAGCGAAGATATCAATGTGCTCACATTACTCTCGGAATGGCCTTGATCGCCTTGTGACGCAGTACTTTATGTCCGAACAATCCCATGCCTTAGCCCCTTTCCAGTAGAAGTTTTGATGGTGGGTCTCCGGATATCACATCCGAGGATACCATCTATACAGATAACACTAGATCCTCAACTTTGTTCCGAATCTCTGAGCTAAGATGTAGCGCACGCTACTTATTCAAGACATCTGTTTATGAGTATTGATAACCTGTATTTCTAAAATCACCGCCTCCAAGAACTCAGTAGCTTTAAGCCCTTTTAGGTTCAGTAGCTCTGTCACTTTTTGCGGTGCTTTCAATCAGAGGGCACCTGCCTTGAGTAATTTATGTGAATAATGTATCTTTGCCAACAATGAGGTCCTTCGCTACACCCAGGAATCGACTTCGTATCACCTCCTCATTCTTTTTTAGCCGAGCTTTATAAATCTTTTTGTTGACCCACTTGTGGCTCTGTGTTATGCAAACCTGCATTACCCGCACTTTCAGCTCATCTGGGGTGACATTTTGCCAGCTGTGTATGTTACTAGCTCGCATTTTTTTACCCGCAGCTGGTGGCTCTGCATAACATATTTGCAAATCTATGTTACCAAATCCTCGAACGCTATCTTTAGTGTCTTTGGCAAATGGCGCCGCTCCCGAAAATTGATCATTTTGAAAGGAAGGGTTTGAAGACGTCGTCTTGGCCACCTTTCGGAATAAATTAATGCCTTCGACATTTTTTGTATCCATCTCTTGCTCACTCTTCCTATCATAACGAACAACAGGGATGGAGGTAAACACGACTCGCCAAAACACTTTTTTGTGAGGTCAATTGGCTTACACCAATAATCTTGCTGCACGTGCTTTTTCTAGCCACAACACACCCAAAGTCATACATGAAACAAATTCTTGCTGCCGAAATTTTTAAAAGCTCAGTTTGACTAGAATCGCTTTATTAGCCAACTAAACTGAAGCTGACTTACTCCTTTGTCTTGCATTGCAAGCTCAATACAATTCAAAAAGAACGATATGCTAGAGTCTAAGTCAACAAAGCGCTAATAGAAATAAGTATTAGAAAATATGGACTAAGTGGAATTCATCGATAATTATACTATATCTCAGACGTGCACACATTTGCAAAAGCCTTAGCTTAACAAATAATGACTCTTTTGAAGAGCTTATCAGCTCTACGGTGTGCTTAATCTCGCGATGCAATAGAGCCCACTAAAACTCAAGAAAAATTGAGCAATAAAAAGAAATACATTCTTGGATTATTTTAGGCTTAACACGTGTAATGTGTAACCGCAGTCATAGCTACAGATATTGATTCCCTCGACAACATTTGAACTCATCGTGACTGTACAAGAATTAGCGGGTCTTTTAGTTCGGGGAACTTGTCGAAGATGGTGTTCTAGAGGAGCGACCCTGTCTGTGGTTGTACTCCCCATAAAAAGCGATCTAAATTGGAAAATCTCCTGTACTCTGATGACTTGAACGCGACGGACTTCGTTTGTTTGAATAGCTTATTACCTTGACTTGTTCAGGAAGTGGCGTTCGTTATTAACTTCGTGAACTTATAAAAAATTATAAAGGTTTCTTGTTTCTAGCAAAAAGCGTGGATACTGGCAAAGATTAGAACTCGTCAGGTAAAACGTTGCATTTGACTGTTTTTTCATGTGTCCCTACTATACGAAATACTCCAATAGGGATGGTTTTCGTATATTTGCCTAGGTTCTGGCGTGGTCTTCTAAATTCGAGAGTGCGAACGCCACACCAGCTTACAACAAAAGCTCGACTATGTGCAATGGCCCATGTCACCATATATCTAAATAAAACGTTACATTACAAAGCACCATTTAACCTGTTAGGCCATCCACGCATCAAGGCTTAACAGGTTAAATGGTGCTTTTTGATGTATTTACGCCCAAATGGCGTAACCGGTTAAATGTTGCTTTCTGATTTAACTTTTCGTTTGAACTTATTTAGAAATACGTCCATTTGTTAAAGTTTATGGGAAGAAAGGCTACAGACTTTTTCACCATCCTACATAAAGTAGTTAGCTGGCGTACACTATTCCTTAGTGTACGCAAGAGGGTATCAAATTACGTCTATTTCCCTTCTGTGCAGTGCTGGCTCTTAACGATAGCCAATCAGCACTCGACCTGGTCGGTGTCCTTGGTTATTCAGTTCAGTGAAGTGTAATGTAAACATAGACGCTTACCCACCACGGATTGGTGGTAATATCGGTACAGTGACAAGAGTCAGCAATGTGCGCATACTTGATTATTACATTTCTTCATTCGACAGATGCACAGATACTGAAACTGTCCGCTTCGACTCAAGCATCTGAACATTCGTGCCGCTCGATTACGGTATTCAGGATACAGACTAATCGCCACGTCGTGGATCAGTCAGTCATACATACCGGTACGTATTGTGTAAACTTTGATAAATTGGCAGACACCTCGCCGTTTAGTAAATGAGATGAACATTCGAAGTTTTACGCCTTTATCTATCGATATTAAGATATGGCGGTAGTGCGAGCCAGCACTTTTTGGGTCTAGCACGCTAATGAATTAAAGTGTTTAGGGGCGTGACAAGTATTTTGTTCTATAGTGTAGATATAAATGAGAGATTTTACATGTACACCGAAATTGTCTTGATTAAGTCTTAAGCCATCAACTATGCATTCACCCAAAGTTGGATCAAGCTCATCCTTTTGCACTCGCAAACGAAGAGTCGCACTGAGCACGTGACCAACTGAATTGTTGTCACTCTGCACTCACAAAGCAGAGGCACCAACTACTGGATTCACCAATTTGCCAATGCGTTCAATCTCGATCTCTACTTCATCGCCTGGAGCAAGGAAAAGCGGTGGGTCACGCGCAACACCAACACCCTGTCCGAATGTGCAACACGTTCTCAAGTTAGCTCTTGCAAACATGGAGCAAGCTTATGCCATTGTATCGTACCTCAGGAGTGCCCGTGAGGATCAGTGTGCCCTTGGGAAGCGTGCAATCCTGCGAGAGCTGACTAATGAGCCTCGCAACCGAAAAGATCATGTCGCTTGTGTTCGATTTCTGCACCTGTTTACCGTTAAGATAGGTAGCAATCTCGAGTGTTTGGGGGTTTGGAATGACCTCGGGCGTCACGAGCACTGGCCCCAAGGGACAGAAAGTATCGAACGTCTTGGCACGGCACCACTGACCTCCTCCCTTCTTGTTCTGCCATCGACGAGCCGAAATGTCATTCGCACACGTGTAGCCGCCGACGTACGTCAGCGCGTCTTCCTCCGAAACGTTATAAGCAGCTTTATTCAATATGACGGCAAGCTCGCACTCATAATCTACCTCTGGAGGGTCCGAGGCAATACGAGGGATAACGACCGGATCATGTGGGTGCTGAAGGGCATTGATGCCCTTCGTAAAGAGCACTGGGAATATAGGCTCAGGCATGTTCGTCTCCTTGGCATGTTTGCAGTAGTTCAGGCCGATCCCCAGGATCTGCGATGGCACTACGGGAGCCAAGACTTTTTTTATGGTGGCGGTTTCCCCGGTAAAGAGCAGAGTGCCCAAAGGATCATCCTTCTCCACGAGCAAAGCAGTAGAGCCGTCGTCCGTGCGCTGGCCGCATCGAATGCGGCCATTTTCATCCAAAAAGCGCGTAAGCGCAAAAGCTCTACCCTTCGTGTGCGGCATCGATGAGTGTAAGCGGCGTGAGGAGAAGCTTGTGGTGAGGAAAGATTCGCGTTTGATGGAGGAGCCAAGGCGCACAAGACGCAACAACAGAGTCATATACTTTTTGGATGGGTTCTATACATTAAGATACATGATATAGTAGACAACAAGAAAGTAGTAAAAACAAATATACTAAATTAAACAGATCCACTGAATTCTACCTCTATATCATTAACAATACTGCTTATGCATCGACACATGATAACATATATTTGATTTAAAAGACTGACAGCCTACGTTACACTTTGGGGTACATCATGTCGGTGAGTACGCCACATGTGCCCATGCCTTGCGTGCTGCGACTAATGCGCACATAGCCATCCTCGCCCCATTCTGTGCCCCATGAATTTTTGATTTTAATACTTGTAGCGTCATAACCCACCGCGAGCACGGCGTGATCCACCTTTTGGTCGTTACAATATGACATGACGCCACTCTTGTACTGCTTCCATGCTGGAGAGTTCGAGATGACCGATACGACCACGGGCTGCTTTTGTATGGCGTTGATGAGCGCACTTTCGTCGCCGGCAGAGAGTTTGACAATGTCAGTGATACCTACTTTCGACCTCGTGCACGAATTCAAGCAAGATGCAGCATTGTGCGTTTCTGCCGAAGTGTACGGGTAATGGCTTTCCAAGCAAATACCATTGTCGCGAACATACTCCATTGCATACAAGGCAGCGCCACCACTGCAGCCAAAGCTTCTTTTCTCGCAGCTCACTAGCTGCTGCTTTGAGTATGTGGGCGCACTCTTGCCACCGTTGGCGAGACACTGTGCTGTTTCGAGTGCACTTAGAGAAGCGAAGGCCCAACAGCTGCCGCACTGACCTTGCAGGTCAGGAGGCTTGACACAATGGGATGTACTCCAGTCCACTGACCTCGCAACTTTTCCTTTTGATGTCGCCGTTTTATGCCTATTGTTCGTAGCAGACACTGTTGCTTTGGCTTGCGTATATGATGCAGGTACAGCAGGTGGAGAAGAAGGTGCACGGGCAGCAGGGACAGGAGCACGTGCAGCAGGGACAGGAGAAGGTGCAGCAGGTTGAAAAGGTGGAGGTGGAGCTGGAGCAGACGGTGCCTCCTTGTGTGGTGTCGAAGGAGCGACTGCAGCAGCGTCATTTGTAATGATGACAGCAGGCGTCTGCGGCGTCCCATCAGCTGGCGCATTGTTCGTACTGGAAGGTTGCGTCGAATAATTGGGTGACCACGAAAGTTTAACTCTCTGGCTATCAACCTGTTGGTTCGACTGCACAACGCCCGGCTGATTATTATTATAATACCACCAACTATCAAGTCCCCACCCATTCTTCCCAAACCATTTCCAATTGCTACTGTCGCCTCCAGATACATCCGCAACTTGAACGCTGTCACTTGAAGAGACGTCTCCAAATTTCCATCCTTGCTTTGTGTTATCATTATTGTTGACAGTGCTGATTGTAATCACTGGTTGTGTCTGCACGCCGGACGTACTTTGTTGTCCGAGTTCGCCATTCCAACTGTAACTATCATGACTGGAAGCAGCAGTGTGGAGTCGACGGGTAGTGCCCTCCGACCCGTCCGAAGCTGGCGCCCGAGTTCTCTTTGGCTGAACAGTTTTAGTACTATAGAGAAGTTTTGTGGTATTGCTGTTCAAGTCCGAACCAGACCCGCTGTCGCTTGACGTTGCATCCGTTACTTTTCCAGACGAAGTCTTAGATCTCTTTCTTTTTTTTTGAGCATTTTCCTGTTCCTCGTTCATGTGACTATTTAGCAAAAACTCTTTGAATTCGTCCATTGTCATGAGTGTAAGCGGTCCGTCCGTTGTAAATTCGGCCATCGGATTGGCCTCTCGTGCCTCATTTATCTGTTCCTTGGCCATGTAAAAACGCTGCAGCTGGTCTTCTCGCGCATCGTCCTCGCTTCGTGACTCTGTTACTGGAATATAACCATTTTTGGGTCCCTTTTCGCCGTACGTCTTCAGCCAATCGTCCAGCTCAGCATTGACAGCTTCCTTTTCCGCCAAGTACCGATGGTAGTTGGGAATAATGTCTGCGTGCATCGGTCGCGCATTTACAGTCATGCCGGGACCTGCTGCCATTATTCCCACTACCAGCGCGAGATAAGCATTCGCAACTCGAGACTGCATGCGCTTCACCTGAACCAGTATGTCTACCTTCCAGCGTTCGTTGTTCCGTGTGTTTTCAAGTAAAGAGGCTAAGTCCGAAAGTGTAAATTAGGTAGAAGCGACCAGATCAGCTTGAGATTGTGAAGGAGCCAGAGATTGGTCCAATCGACTGGCTGTCGAAATAAACGGGGAGGCAGTTGGCTATGTGATGATACGCGTCTAGCACCGACGCCATCCTCACGTCGCTTGGGTGCTGCATAAAGAGCGCAATGCTATTATGCTCAAGGTTGCAATGACATCGGCTTTCACCGGTTGGCTGCCCGTTCAAATCAACATACTCGTCCATTTAGCTTTTTCACATGACCTTTTACAATATCATACAGTAAGACCGTGGAGACGTAACGCTAGTAATTCTGATGGAAATTATGTATCATTTTTTTATTGTGAATTGCTAAGTCATACTCAGAAGTATTATCTTGGACATGCCAATTGTACAACATGAAAAGAACCATGTTCTTTCGTTCGACACTACCGTACGATCGTAGTCCTTTGTTTTAATGCGACCTAACAAAGGCTATGCGCGAGTCCTTAACACCGCATTATAGCAAGTTTTCTTGAAGTCGTAAGACACGCGTGATTTGCACCTGATTTGGGGACTGTCGCCATCATGAGTTGATTAGAAGTTTTATCCTGAAATTGGGTAAAATTAAACTTAAAATGAACCACAAGACAACATGATGGTGGCTATAGATACGATCGGCCGCCGTATGAGTACTCTAATTTGCTTTACCTGCAACGTCGAGCGCGGGTACAATGCTTTGAAGAAGTGCTATAAACTCACTTGAGGCTTGGGGTCCTGAAAATTGAAATTTTGCTTTAAACAGCCTATATTTTAAGTTAGCGTTGATATCGTCTTGGGAAGGTTGATGATGTAATCAACTACAGTTATGAAAGGGCCAGTAAAAAGGCCTTTTTTGCTTAAAAATGCATATCTATCAATGCATTCAAACTTCCTATCTCATATTTATCCGAAAAATTCCAGTTGGACGGATGCAATCGCACCCCTTTCCCTGCTGTTTGTATCAAGCCGGGATTTTGCGACAAGGAAACGGGTCTAATATCAGAGACCTGAAAGCTAAAGATTTTTGACGAAAGCATTCGTGCTTCGAAGAGCTAGAAATTTTTTCAGGGTCTTCGCATATTATCTGAGGAAGGATGCAACGCTTGTAGGGCTTAGCCGCATTGTTGAGTGCAAGATAGCTTATCAACCCACGACTTGGGCTTTTCAAGCACATACTGTGCAGTGGCACAGTGCAATCTTTCCGTCGGACCATCTGTCCTAGGGCGCAAATTTAAATAGGATAGCTACCAGTCTATCAAAACATAAGCCCCACCATTTCCGTCGTGGGAAGTCAATAGTCAAAGAGTAGGGGTGGTGGACACACTCTCTCTTACATCCACTATGCAATAGTGTACACCAAAGCACCGGGGCACCCCGTCTTTGGTACACTGTACCAGGATGGGAAGATGCTGTATCTCTCACACATTAAAGCGGCGAGAAGCAGCGCTCGCCCCTCCCCCTGCTCGTCTCTCCCGCACGCCTTTTCCCTTCCTCGCTCAATGCACGCTCGGGAAGTGCCGGGGTCCATGACGACGGAACGCCCCGCTGACGATGAGGACGACGCGTACTTGGCCCAGCGTCAATCCACGATGGACTCGACGACGCTCGGGAAATTGATGATGGCCGAAAAGAACTTGGCACAAGCTGGCCAAGCCACTACCAACGTATGGAAGCTCATTGGCAAGCTACCGAGCGAAGAGAGCGAGTCGCCACCATCGGCTTCGACAGCCCACCTCTGTACCAGTCAATCGATGCCTTTACGTCAAGCCAGTAGCCCCACACCCACGCCATCGACTTGCCACGGACCAGAAACGAGTCCAGGACGTCATACAAGGACGCCAACGCGACGGAAATTCTCTGTCCAGCACGCCGACGATTTGGTCGCAGGCAAATATCCGTCCACGGGACCGTCAAGTCCCACTAGTGGCACCAAGTGGTCAGCGACGGCCCCGTCCGGCGGCCGCCTGGACTTTGCCATCGACATGACGGACGCCACGAGTGGCGACCCGCGGTCAAGTCCAAAATACAACATGGAAATCCCACGGCCCGACATGGCGGTCGGACGCAGTTCGCTCGGCAGTTATGGGCACAGCAACAGCTTTTTTGAACGCCCGGGCCACGCGACTGCTGGCGGAGCGCGAGCTATCGATACGTTGAGCGATCCAACGAATTACTTGGTCGAAAACGGTCGTAGTCGATCCACGCACAGCACCACGGTCTTTGGCTTTAGTCGCACTGCGGCCCCCCTGTCGGAAGTGACGCTGTATACGTTTACGGTCAAGAAGAGCGATAGCGTGTTGGAGAAACTCGGTAGTAAACGGGCCAGCATTCAACTCCAAGTGGACGTGGATGAGCGGATGCTCTACTTTCTCTCGGCCCACGACCAACGGGAAGAGTATAGTTGTGCCGCTGTGACGGCCAAGCCCCAGTCGCGCCTCGGGATGCAGTTGAAGATTCAGACGGGCAATGCCAGTATGAATAAAAAAATCACCTTTTACAGCACGGAAGACCGCGCGAATTTCGTCCAGGCGCTTGAGCAGGGCAAAGTGATGCTGACGAAAAAGACGGCCACGGTCTCGACGCCCGCTCGTTCGACGTCAGAGCCCATTGACGAGTCGACCACGACCGTGTCAAGCACGCTCGAACGCTCAAAGCTGCGGGATTCGCTCATTAGCGACCACTTTCAATTGCTGCCGAGTGAATCGGTCTTGGAACATGTCCAGCGCGTGACGAACCTCGTCGTGATGTCGCAAAGTGACCGTGCCGTCCAAGGCGTGCTGAAAATCACGTCGTACCGCATCACGTTTGTTCCGTACGATTCGTCGTGGAAGTTTGGCTCGTTTGAGTTGCCCCTCGCGGCTATTGACCTCATTACCCGCGACGGCCTCATGTTGCTGATTACTTGCAAGGATTTGCGGATGTTGCGACTGGCCATGCACGACGCGTACTCACGAAAGAAAGGGTACGACCAGCTGCCGTCCACGCCAGACTTTCGCTGGCTCAATTTGCTGACGTTGCGCATGAAACCTCCCAACATGATCGGCGCGCTGTTTGCGTTTGACTATCACACGGAAAAGGCGAAATTACGTGGCACGCCTGTTCCGGAAAAGCACAATGGATGGTTTGTGTACTCGCCGTTTGCTGAATACCAGCGTCTTGGGTTTCTGTCGGCCAAGAAAAACGCCCAGGACGATAAAGCGATCACGTGGCGGCTGTTGAAGAACTCTAAATTTCGATTTAGCCCCACGTACCCCCAACTTATGGTCGTGCCGTCCATCATGTCGGAGGAGCAGCTTGTGCAGTCGGCCCGCTTTCGATCCCGGGCACGGTTACCGGTTGTTGTGTGGCGCCATCCAGTGAACAAGAGCGTCTTGTCGCGCTCGAGTCAGCCAAATTACGGCATGGCAGGCAATCGATCCGAGCCGGACCGAATTCTGTTGCGTGCGTACCGCGACTCGGCCAACAAGAATAGTTCCAACATGGCGCCTCCTCTTCACATTATTGATGCTCGTAAACCGATTGCGACAAAAGGGAATCGGCTTAAAGGAAAAGGTACGACGCTAGCTACAATACTATTGCGAGTGGCTGCCGACCGTGCTTTCTATGTTGTAGGTGTGGAGAACTCGCAGCATTACGATAATGCGACGATCGAATTTATGGGCATTGCGAACATTCACAAAATGCGCGAATCTCTGGATGCGTTAAAGTGTAAGGCTTGCTCGTGTTTGTAGGTATATGTGCTTAAACTGACGTGGTCATGGCGTGACGTAGCCCTTGTTAGTCCCAGCAGCGTCGAAGATGGCGACAAGCACTACCACAATCGTCTTGAAAGTAAGCATGTTTGTTTTTGACATTTCGATGATGGGCTAGTACTGATGCTTGTGTTTGTTTTGCTGCTTGTCTTGCGCAGACACTCGATGGCTTAAGCACGTGATGCGCGTGCTATCGGGTGCCCGTAGAGTAGCAGAGGTGCTGCATGAAGACGGTGCATCCGTATTGGTTCACTGCAGTGATGGCTGGGACCGCACGCCGCAACTTGTGGCGCTTGCTCAGCTCATTTTGGATCCGTTCTACCGTTCCATTCGTGGCTTTGCCAGTCTTGTCGAGAAAGAGTGGTGTTCCTTTGGCCACAAGTTTGCCGACCGGATTGGGGTGGGCAAGGATATCACTGACCAGCCAAATGAACGATCGCCTGTCATGTTGCAATTCTTGGACTGTGTGTGGCAAATGACACGGCAATTCCCGACGTGTTTTGAGTTTAACGAGAAGTTTTTAATGCACATTGCCGACTCGCTAATATCTGGTCTATACGGTACGTTCTTGTACAACTCGGAGCGAGAGCGCGTGCTGGACAAAGTGTGGGAGCGCACGGAATCTGTCTGGACGCCAGTGTTGGAGAACACGGCACCTTATAAAAATCTCTTGTACCGACCCACCAATCGGGTGCTTTATCCTCGCGCAAATTTGAAGCGTGTTGTTTTATGGGACGGCATGTTCTTTCGATGGGATCCAGAGAGCCACCCTGATTACATGGAGTTTATGGACCCGGTTGAGAAACCGGACGATGATGGTTCAACGCGTGGCTCGGATGAAGACGAAAGTTCTCGTGGTGCCAGCGTCTTGGACGCTCCTTCCGTGATGCCTATTGGTGGTACTCTGGACGAAGACAAGGTGGAGTTGGATATTGACGTGATTCACGACTATGACGAGCTTAGGACAAAGACCTTGTCGGACTGCTCCGACATGAGTGACGACAACGATTCGGAGGTGTCTGCTAGTATGACCCGTTACGACGGCTTGTCGACGTTGACAGCAGATGAGCTGAATATGACCATGCCAGCAACAAGTGACATTGAGTCAGAAGCTTCTTTGCCCGAAACTCGCTTTGCAATCGATGCCTGTGCTGCTGATCGCTACCTTCGTGGCGTGGAGGAGCGCACTCGCCAGCGTGCACAAGGTCGGAACATTCGTGAAGCCCTGTTACTGGCTCCTGATCAAAGCCGCATCAAGTACTTGGAGCAATTACTGAGCGAGAGCGTTGCGCGCGAGCTGCAGCTCGAGGCCGAGTTGGATTCCGTTGTGCATCGTGGTGCAAGTGGCGTCTTGAATGGCACTACGCCAGTCAATGGTGTAACAGATGGTTGCAGTGAGAATAGCTCTGCTCATGTGCAAGGAACTCATCGCAAAAGTTAGTGGGTGAGAGGGTTGCTCTTGGCTCCAAGCTGTTTTTCTGTCATCTCGGTTGTCGTGTACACCTTGCCTCGTGAGTTTGCGTATTAAGAGCGAAAAAGTGGACGACAGCAATAGATTCGTACTATAATATAGGTAATTTACGCTTAAAAATACACGGCTCACTAGATCCCATCCGAAGTATATATTCCGGCTACTTTTGAAATTCTTATGCGTCATATCGGTAATGATTCGAATTGCTATTACTCGTAAAAATGAGTGAAAACGACGAAATAAAAGCGGCCATGGGCTTTGAGTCGTTTGGCCGAGTGACTTGTCGTAAAAACTGCATCAAGGCTGAGAAACTTCCCCAGTTAATACCTGGTACGGAGCTTACAAACAGACTGGCCGATTTTCCTGCCGAAAGCATCAAAGAAGGATCCCATGGTGTCTTGTCTCTTTTGTGCCGCACCACCAATTTTGATGCACTTCAAAAGGCGGTAATTTATTTAAAGAATCAAAACAATACGGTCAGCATAGCCAAAGATTTGGTGTCTAACTCGAAATTACTGCAAGAACTTGAGCAGGAGAAAGTAAAATTTGACAAGCTCACAAGCGCCCACTTTTTGACCGCTCGCGCTGCGACAAATACATTCGAGTCACTTGGAAAGTATATATTTCTTAATCGCTCCGCGATGAAGCTCGCGACATTGGACTATATTTTTCAATGGACGTTTGGTCAATCTGAACGTCAAGGTGATTTTAGCTTTGCAGATCTTTGCGGTGGGCCAGGTGGATTTTCCGAATATTTGTTGTGGCAAATGACCCAAAACGGCCAAAAGGGTCATGGCTATGGGATCACGTTAAAAGATGCAATAAATAATTGTGACTGGCGCTTGCCCTTAAACCTTTGCACTTCCATGACAATTTGCTATGGCGAGGACGGAACGGGCAATCTTTACTCGATTCCAAATATTCACAGCTTTCGCACGGTTGTACGAAGACGGCATCCCAATGGTGTAGACTTGACTGTAGCGGATGGAGGATTCCTGGAGGCTCGATCACAAGTCAATCAGGTTTTAGAGCATAATACTTCTAGACTTGCCAAAGCAATGCAAAATTGTACTCATTCTTCTTGGTTGCAATGCAGGAATTAATGATGACTCGATTGGTTTTAGCAGAAGTACTTGCCATGTTTGCGGTACTACGAGTTGGCGGAGATTTTGTCTGCAAGACATTCGAGTTGGTGACGCCTAATATGGTCGAGCTCTGTTGGATTTTACATCAATCTTTTGACCGCTTTGCAGTCGTGAAACCCATCGTACGTCCCCCTGTTGTGCCCAAAACACATGTTAAACGTGACACTTACCTTGTTGTAGACTAGTCGTCCTGCCAGTTCCGAGCGATACATTGTTGCGCAAGGATTACGTGTGGGCCACCCTACGTCACAACTTGTGGCGGTGCTAGAAGATCGACTGGCGAAAAGCAAGTGCGACTCAACAAACGACTTGAAGCTTCACCTTTTGCACAACCAAGCACCACTTGTCAACGATAAGCCTTTTCTTCGGTATCTAGCCGCGACCAACAGAGTTCTTGGGGCCAGCCAACTCCAAGCCTGTCGACGCATCAATGAGTACGCTGCCAACACGAAAAAGCGGAAAACACGAAAAGAAGACGTGGCCGTCGACCCCCGAGAGTATTATCAATGCTGGCAACTTGGTCGCACCAGTGGCCATAAAGTCGCGTCCGACAGCACCTTGGGCTCGTAATCAAGTGTTTGATGGTATCGATTGCAGAATCTGCTGGAAAAGATTGTTGGCGCCATCAACAGAGTATACACCGACACAGCTCACTCGCACGCTCTTTTGCAGCACTCTTCCGAGCTTTCGTCTATCATGTAACGATAGTATCATTGGCAAACGAACCAGGCACGTTATCTGCGTAAATGCTGTCCACGTACCGATTCATTGGAGCAAGAACAGGCACTTGCTGCTCTCTTGCGGTCGCCATTATCGCACCATATTGATCTTCGACTGGCTCCACCCCATCCAAGTCGGTCGCAATGACGAGCAAGATAAGCTTCCGGCAAACAAGACCTCGTCGAACTTCGTGCATGCCAAGAACCAACCGCCGCGACCGCCTTGACGCTTTGTTACAACTATGAGCTCGTTCCTACAAATAATACTTCATTCGCCATGTTTTCCTCATAAAACTTGGTCTTTAACTCACCTGCAAAGCTGCGAGTCTCTTTAAGAAATTGCCGATTAAATCTTGTACCTCCAGCGACTCTATTGGCTAACCAGATGAACGCAATAACTTATTGTTACCGGTTCAATCCTCTTTTCAATAACTGAAAAAGGCGAAATACCTGGACTAAAGGAGTGGCAAGGCGCTTTGTCTCCACTTGCATATCTTTGCTTTCGCAAGTATCATTCGCAAGCTGAAGATTTAAACGTGCAACTACGTGACGACCTCCATATTGTGCCCCATTCATAGCTTGCACCACCTTCTGAGCATCGTTCAAGGTGCTAAAAGTCACTACAACTTCTCCTGTTCGGTCACTTATTTGCAAGGTCTTTCTTGCGGCATATTGATCAAACAAATGCTCCATTTCTTCCGTCACATCGGCCACTTCATCCGGATCGTCAAGTTCTTCAAGCGTGAGCTTTCCATTGACCACAACCTCATACCTCGTTTCCTGCGTCTCCCAAAGACACGTCACTTCCTTTCCACCAAAAAATTTTCCATTTGTTGCATCAAACGCCCGAGCTGCAATTGCCGCGTCTTTAAAGGCAACCACCACATCCCCCACAACGTCCTTCCCTTCTTTTTCGTTATCGTTGCTTCCAATTATAAGGAGCTCTTGTAGCTCTCCAAAGCTTGCGAATTCAGTGCGAACCTCTTCCTTCACCTCTTTAGCTTCATCCTCATCTTCCAACTCTTCAGCCGTCACTAACCCACAAACTCGAAATTTATTATTTTTTAGAAATGGTCGATGCTGCAAAGTCGATTTTTTCAATTTTGATTGACGTTTGCGTCGCTTGGTTTTTGCAAGTGTTGGAGGCGGACAAGTTGATGAAATAGTAGATTTAGCGTTTAAAGGGAGTGGGAACGGGTTTGGTGACTGACGTTGCGCTTTTTTACGTCTTTGTCGTGGTGTTTTCGCTTTGAAAGCCGCTTGGACGTAGGTGTCTAGTGTATGTGGCGGCCTTTCGGGCATCTTGTGATAAATGTTATTTTTAAAAAAATCATGAGCAAGCCACTTTTTAATCTCAAAATTGAGTAATGCATTAGATACTGCAATGTCGATATGGAACTGTTAATTATCCCAAGTGTTTCGTTAAGTATCTTACAGGACCTCTAAATGTATTATACAGGTAGTATATAGGCCTTATACTGGATTCTGATTGGCTTAAAAATTGATGATCATTAGCCAATCACCACCTCCATAATGTTCACACAAAATGGCCATGCTAGACCCACTCTTGGTTGCAGAGGAAGCTGCAGTCCAAATTCTCGTTGCACTTAATGTTTTTTGAGGAAATATTTACGATTTAGAGCAGGAGAAGCCTTATGTGACGTTGATTAATCAGACACAAGCGACGCTGTATTTTCTGTAGACATCTTTTGCTGATGGGGAGTAATCGGCAGGAGTGGCAACTACCACTGCTCGTTAGATCGTCTTAAACGCGTTTCGACGTCAAGGCTGTGCAAGAGAGCTGGTAGCGGATAAAAGCTCTGCAGAATCCTGACACGCTCTGCACCTTGCACATTGTAGATGTCATGAGCTGTTGTAGCAACGCCTTTGACTGCCAGAGCGAAGTAACGATTCGACTCGGTGTCACTTTTTCAGCACGCCCCACCAACAAGACGCGCTCTCGGCTTTTAGCTATCAGAGAGCGTCCCTTTGGGTGCCCAGATGTGAAGCAGAAGGCAAAGAATTGGTATTTTCCAGTCTCCAGTTTTTCGGCGCCATAATTCGGCACTCAGCCCTTGCTTTGGCTGGAGGTTATGCTTTGATCAAGTCTTTCACTGGCGTGTATGACTGGCTGGTTGCAATGAGAGCAGGCGAGAAACAAAGCCTTTATGTCTCCATCGTTCCTACTGCCAACCTTCTTCGTGCGATTTATAACAGCAACATATCCATTCTCCTACCACGGCACCTCTCGTCTGCTCCAAGGAGGAGTAGACAAAGATTGGAAGTGGTGCAAGATTAATCATAATGGTGTACGAAGAAAATTTTGTGGCTAATATCAACGTTATAAACTTTGTGGTGAAGGAGTACTTAAATATTTTGCGGTGATGTAGAATATATTGGGGTGGGGGATAGCTACCGGAAACTGGAAAATAACTAACAAAATCCTTTCGAGATTTATCCAGCATTCACGGAGCTTACAAATTGATAGAGGGCAGAAGATTCGGCTAATTATTTTCCTAGCTTGGGGTCTATATTATAATTTGACAGTCCTGAATGTGTGCAGGCACTAACGCAGGCATACCGTCAAGAGCATCGCCAAACTTTCCGCTAGCCGTAATTCATCCATGAAGATGGTCTCCGAAGAAAAGTGCCGTCTCATTTGAAATATCCCGTTTAGTACTGATTTTCGTTTCCCTCCACCGACCTCTTTGCTGCGCTCGCGACAAGCAATCTTTTTGGCCATCACTTTATTTATAAGTTAGTAAAAGTTTTTGTACCGAGACTTTACATCGGCGATGTCAGCATCTTAAGAAAATCGGCCGGCTCAGCTGATATACACGAAGTTTCTTGCTCCTGTTTTTTTGCCGGATAACAAAAGAAACACTTCTAGAGTATTTCAGCATCGAAATGCAACATTCCCAGTTCGCTGTAATCAAATTCGTGTAATCGTTTACCAAATTCACACCTGTGGGAATATATATCTTTTAGCAATTATCCAGCATGAAGGGGTCTAGTACTACTGCCTTTTATAAGGTTCAAAGCATCACTTGACTTGTGTCACGTATGACACACACTGAGGCTTGTGTAAAAAATAATAGCACCGACGGCGGTATTTGGCTCGGCTTAGTAGACACTAATGTCTGGTACGTAGATGTCTAGCCGTTCAATGCGCTGCAGGTTCACTCAAATGTATTTGAGAATCTGCAAAACTTTAAGGCAATATGCGCCATAGTAGCACGCTAAAAAGATGTTACGGAAGCTTTTTTATCGAAAGCCATCACGATTTTCATGTGCGCCACACCTACATGCTGATTGAAGTGTCAACGCTGCGCATCATTCGTCATCCTCCTGATAGGTCAGTCGCTTTATGTCAAATAATCGTAGCAGCAGACTAAACGGGTCAAAGATCGTAAACATATCTGTGAGCCACGTTTCGTAGTCAGGCGTGCTTTTGGCGCAAAATGTTGCAAATACTCATGTATCAAGCCCACTTGTGCCGTCCCAGTAATTCTTGTCTATCATTTGACGTCGCCAGTGCCGTGGCTGCTGCTATTACAGCTCGACGCGCACTGACTAAGCCCGAACATTGGTAAATATTCTTGGCTGAATATTCTCTGTGTATTTAAGCGGTGTCTTTGGTTGATGCGGTCTTGTTTTTAAAGGCTAGCTTCACAATCCAAATCAGGGGTTTGATGCCAACTTGGAGAAAAATACAAATGAGATAAGATCTGATTACCTCATATGACTTATTTTTTTATCGTCAAGAGCACGTGCAACACGTAGCTAACAATAATACAATTAAAATCACATCCCTTCAGCTGATGCTTGACACGTACGGCCTGTACGGCCAGCAAAACATCTGCATATGCTGGATAAGGCCTCGCAGGTGAACTCGCCAAAGATACATTCGTCTGTGGACTCATATGCTCTATCTGATTCTTGGCAAGAATTTTATGCGGAAGATCCGTACAAGAACCACAGATCGAATTACTTATTTGAATGTGTTCTGACCATTTAAACGAAATGCAGTTAGGAAAGCTGTTATTGCCTACAATCCCCCTCGCCCTCGACAATATGGAGCATAAATCAAAGTGGGTATATATTTTCTTGGAAGCAAGCCCCCAAAATTTAAAATATACACTCACCTTTGCTATTAATGGATTCGCCTTTGTCCAACGATTAGGCTGCACTAGATAGGCACGTGCGACTTCACGCGTAGCGAGCACTGTCTCCATGTTGGCAATGACCTCATTTAGGCTATTCATCGCTATTTTACAATTGTTAGGCTGTGGTGTGTCTGCTTGGCAATCAAATATCTCAGAAAAACCAGGACAGAGCAAGACTGGTTGCGATTGCTACTATGTGAGGTCGACAAGACACCCAAAGCTCAGACAAAATTATGTTTTGTTCATTCGATGTCGTTTTTAGAAAGCCGTAAAACGCCAAGTTTAATTTTCAGGCGGCATGAGTTTGGAGAAGGCCCGCGGTGACAGGGTCCGTCATAGAGTCTATTTCTTTTAATTCATATGCTGATCAGGAGGAGGTAGACCTCCGTACTCCGTCGATCTTGCATTGGCGATAAGGCACGCCATTCTCAGCTAAACCTTTTTTTCGCACTAGGCGCACCAAAATATAAAAAATAATATCTTACGGTCAGCTGTCAACTGAGATGTTGCAGAGGGACAACATCGTTTAGTTTGGTGTGCTTTTAGACTGATTGTGCCTGCAAGTTTGGCTTGATGGCTGATGTAGAAGCTAGGAGGGTTATCAACTTCAAGGAATTGGACATTTACGCCTGATTCCCACTGCCGAATCCATTCATATACCGAGAATCTACCAGCTTAGTAGTGTGCCATCTTCACTATTGAGTTAGCATCAGGAATGACCGTAGGGGCTCAGTAGACTAAGGTGTAAAACTTTCGACTTCTATTGTGTCAGATGCTGTTCCATGTCACTTCTTAATGCAAAGTCTGACTTTACTGGAGGTATGACGCGGCAAGAAATCACAAAATTGGGTTGGTTGTCGGTAAAGGATTCTAAGAGCTACCAACGTCGGTTCTTGCGGATGTTTAGTGATTCATAAATGCACCTCTACTGGAAAGCAGGAGCACTTGTGGTGCAGACATAGAACCGAGTCGGTCAATGTGTTGGGCATTAAAGCGTACAAGATAATTCCTAATTGCGCCGAGGACAAGACTTTAGCGCGTGCAGTAGCAAGATTTAAAGCAGTGCGAGTAGAAGACAGCAACCGCTACATACCGTGAAGGGCGGTTTGGTAAAAGTGTGATCGAGTCTCATCGCTGCGCGTAGAATAGCACATAAAGTATTGATGATCATGAAAAGACAACACTTCTGTATATGATAAATTGCGTGAATTGGAAGAAGTCTTTAAGGCATGGAATAGTGCGTAAGCCACTTCGCGGTGCTCGTAGAAAGCGGTTCTCGTTGCATGCCGCGAATGGCGTGCTTTTTTTTAATCAAAGCAGTAAGGTGAGGCTCTTCATCGCTCGTGGATTGGCACGCAAGATAATAAGCGATACTTGTTAGAGATAGCATTTGCTGCATGCCACTTATCGCCAGACTTGTCTTAAGCTAAGGCAGTATGGCGAAGTACAATTCGCACGTATAGGATGACACGCATTTCACAGAACAGTGCTCGTAGAAGACAGCACTTGGTGCATGCCATGATAAAGTGCTTGATGATAAAAAGGCAGTATGCGCGATGCTTCTTTTATCTACGGGAAACGTCATGGTACACTGAGTAATACTCGCCGCGAATAGTGCTTGCTGTTCGCTAATCAAGGTATATTTGAGGCATCGTGAACAAAGCACTGAACATGCACGTAGAGTTTCTCGTAGCCTTTTGGGCAATGATTAACGGGGACAACACTTGCCTTCTAAGATGGGTGACATAGCTGGCCTAAGGTCGAAACACTGTCCGTTGGATGGATAAGAAGCGGTATATACCTCCATGAGAAAAATATGGCCCTTTGCAGGATGTCAATGTAGGCGTCAGTGTTAAATGCATGTCAATGCACGATCTTGTTAACACGAATAAAGCACAATATAATTTTAGAATTATTACTATTTCGAAAAAGACAGCAACGCATTAAACTTAACAAGCAATACAGGACGTCTTCCCTTAGATGAGGTTAATCTCAAGCAGACATGTCTGCTGAAAACGTTAGCGCATCCCTGAAATGAAATAGACTGACACTGTCAAAGGCACGATTAGCATGGATCCTGTACCTGTCGGAAGGAGCCTCTTTGAGCTTCTTTAGATGTTCTTGGCAGCTCAAAAAGACCTTAAAGGACAATGTTGTAGCCGCGCTGGTGTTTAAACAGGAAGAAACTATAATCTTCTCTTCGTTGCTTCATGCAGCGAACTTTGATGACATTGATCTGCAAGGAGTGGATCGTCATGACAAAGGGTTCGTCTAATGCGTATGGCTTTTTACTAAAGTAGTACCAGGATGTGATGGCACGAGATCTACTTTCGACGCTACGACATAAGCATAGTGTACACCATAAAATTGACTTGACTTTAGAAGCCGAATGCTGCGATACACGGTAGTGGTCGTTAATAACGAAGAGACTTGATATTGCTGATGCACTGCTTCATAAAATTCGGAAAAGGGATTTTCATTTCACGACGACATTATGTTTCAGAAAATTAAAGAGTGAAAGGCGCATCGTACGCACTCGCGATCACCGCGACAATAGGTATTGCAAATAAGAATCCAGGATCTTCGATGGACTTCTCATGCAAAGTAATTAGATTTTATTGGCCGCGTTCAGCATACCGATTATATATGCCACAAGAATTTTTAAGCACGCCTGCAACGTTTAATTGCGATTGTTCAGATGTGCGCACAGATAAACCTAAATACGCAGAGACGGACGTAAAATATCGCATTGCTTGGTGCTTGAGTACATGCGCACGCATAACGTTTCCATCAATGCAGATAAGTGCATCTTTTTTTGTGAAAGCATTTTTCGAAGTGCATCGATAAAAACTTGGCCTGCAGGCAGATCTCATTAAGGTCGTGGTCATTGTAGATTGATTGTGTTTAGAATTTGATATTTTAAATCGAAAAGAGATTTGGATTTTTTAATGAATTTTATAAGTACTGCGCACATTACGCATGAATGACGAGACCAATGCTTCACTTTTTAGAGGATAAGAAATAGAATAAAGATTTTAGTACCAAGAGGCAGCTTATCGAGAGGAATAGGCGCCGAATCTGACTTTGCACGATCGTAAATAACCCTTTAGTGTAGTCCGTGACGCACCAAATATTCCGGCACTGTACTGCAGCAAAAAGCCACCGAGAAGCAAGATCGGGTGATCTTATTTAAATTTCGGCAGTATTAGGCTGATATACCGGCAATGACGAAGAGTAACCTACAATGAATTTGCTCTCACCCGACTAGCTCATGTCACGTTTTCAGCTGGACTCATTTCTTCCCACGTGTACATGAGATGACATGTGCGCAGCTATCCAAAAGATCCGGTAGCGATGACTTTAAAAACTCGAGCTAGCAGCTGTTGGAGCTGTTAAGCGCGGGGCAACAATGAAAGACGGGCTGTCGATTTAAAGCACCAGTCGAGGTGAATTCCACGCGGAGTGGCTCCTCATATTAAGGAAGTATGCATCATATTCGCTACATATCCCATGATACACCGCTTGACGTTTACCTCGGTCGACATGACGACGTATGCACTAATAAGCACTGGCTCAATTAGTATTAGTCGATCGGCTTATATTTGTGCTCGTATACAATGTTTCTACAGTTAAAACCTCGTCAAATGCGACAAGCGAATAAAAAAAACTTCAAAAAGGCTTAAACAAGTTGTATTCTTTGTCTCAAAACGATATAAAGTCTCAGGATACATGCACGTTAGAATGACAAAAGTCATAAGAAATGTAAGATCTTGATTTGTCTTTAAGACTGATCTGCGCCCGCTCTTCATTGGATCATTTGCGACACAATCAATGACACATTGCATATGCAATTGTTATTAAGATTCTTGAAAGGATGCGAGCTCAGCCAGAGCTCCACGTGGGAATACTGAAGCCGTATAATATCTGACTCAAGAGCTTGAAGGAGCTTTGGAGCCAGGTCATACACAGACGCAGCCAAGAGGTGCCTACCCATTAATCGGGCTAGAATTTGGTTTAAGGCACCAATTATCACACCACCTGTCTCAAGTAGCACAGAACGAGCTATTTACTTACGATGCAAGTTTTAGTACGCGTTTGAGGCTCGCGAGATAGTTGGACAAAACATGGAGATCTCAAAGCTGTAACACGCAGTGCACGTCTTGGCGAAGCCAGATGAGGCCACTGACGTTGTGGTTCGTCAGCATTTTGGCGCCTTCTACCAGGTGACAGTAGCGAGCTTTAAGAAAAAACACACTTGAATTTGGACATCTTCCAGGGTTGAGAGCCACTATCACAAGTGCAGTGCTCTCATGCAACACCATCGCCACGGTCAAGCTCAGCATCATCTTAAGTGGACACATATGCTCGCTTCAATTACTCTCAGGAATTTAAGGACCGACTTGGTCAAAGTTGTCGTAATGTTACAAGGAATTATGATTAATGTGATAAGCAGAGTTGACAATTTTATGTTTTCGACTCCTATAGCTGAGAGTGGAAAGGCCACGAGCAAAGGTACATCTATGGTGATCCCTACAAAATCAATGCTCACGCAAAAATGATGTTATAGCCGTTAAGCCGTAGATCGACAGCTTGCCGGTAGTCAAGGACAAAACGTTATCAGAGCAAGCTCGACCACAGATAATGCAATATCTTGTGCTTTTCGGCCTAGCGCTTCGAAAGCCTTTTGTCATCCCCAAGAGTTCTGAAAAACATTAGTATCATAGTTACGGCTCCCACCACCGGCGTTTAGCCGTTGCCTATCAATTTTGCCAAGCGAGCGCATATGAAGTCTTCTTGAATTGCGACGATGTGGCGCTTTAATATGAGCGTGGCTCCTGCTGTGATTCTGCAAAGGCAGAGGCCTAATGCCTCACAAATCCATGTAGCCATGCGGACTGTCACGGCCGGATCGTTAGGCACGAACTTGCTGTATGCATCAGACCTAGACAACATTCTATGTGCAACCGGCAAAGAAGGTGACTGACGTCTAGTTGCTGACGCAAACCGAGCTTTGTGGCGCTTTAATATATGAAGAACGCTTTTAGGTAGAGAGATAAGTCACAAAGGTAATATCTTTGGACAGAAGTACTATATAATTGTGTGGACTCAAAAGCTTTGAAAGCTTGATGCATGAGAGTGTAATGAAGCTTAACGATCTTAGTGTGCGTCACGTATGCCAAATTGCGTGACAAAAGCTAAGTGATGCTTCTAGCTGCAATAGAGAATGCTGAAGAGCTTACAAAATGTATTCCATGGCTTGAGAATAATACGGTGCTATCTTACAGACATTTAGCGATGAATACGAATATAGTTCACTTCACGTTAGAAGATGTTTGGTATCGTGTTAAATGCTCCTTCTTGGAGCCAGGCAGATAGCAATCTGCGAATCGTATTGGTACTAATCAAAAATCGAAAGGTCAAAGGCCTGAACTATACACCAAGAGCTATGAGAGCTTGCACGGCTACCTCATGCGCTAGGATAGATCCCGAAAAAGTGCATGGGCATGGGGTAAGACTAACCTGCAATAAGGGGTTTAACCGTTGAGAGCCTTTGCTTCAACAAAGCACGCATGCTAAACAACGAAAGGGCATTACTCGCCAATCATTGCAGCAACCAGCGCGGTAGACGTCGTGGCCCAAGTCGCAGCTTTCTGTCTTACGAAAAGAACACAGGAAGAAGGAGCAAGACAAGATCCTTCGCAGCGCAATTTAAGTCACGTAGCAATTAGTGTGACTGATATAGACACTGCAGTTCCGTTTTTTCATGACAAAGAGAACTCCCGCCTGGGGCTTGCGCTGTCACATTTGTAGCGCAGCGCGCTTAATTTATAAAGCTTACGAGTCATACTGTTCAGTGCAGAATCAAGATGGCCGACCATTCGTTTAGCTTAGTAGATGCCAAATAAAATTTACTTAATTTTACGTATCAGGTTGCACTCTTTAGTCGATCTATTAGAAGATTTTTGTATAGTAAAGAGTCGAGTATCTCAACGACTTTTGCTGTACTTACTTATACAGCTCCAGTATTCGTAATCGTCGCAGCAAGCCACAGAGATTATACGGTAACTATATTTCTGTACAGCTGGTTAGACGGAGCGCTGCGTCCAGATTCCCGCATTGATTAAAATATGGCGAGTCGTCACTGGTGTGCAATACGCGCACAAATGTTCCTTTTATTGTTACGTAGATTTGAAGAATACCAGTGCCATTGTTCTCACTTTCATGATAATTGACAATAGCTTTCCTTACTTACAGCACCTTTGATTATGCAACAATTCACTTCAGTTAGAATAATAGTGACTGCAACTTGAAGTTTCTGTCGGTGCGTGTTCAATGCACACTGTTACAATGGGAATCAATGGCTACGAACATCTTGAGAAGGACAACCCTACAAACTCACATCCAGTGGTCGTGATGCTTGCCTAGTCTGGAAGACGATATCATGACTAGCTGCAAAGCGACGAAATTCGACCACACTGGTGACAATGATACACTTATAGCTCGAAACTCGTGAAATGGAAATTGGGTCAAGGCTTGCTACGTACGCATTGCACACAGCTCTTCGACAAGGGCACCGTGTACTTACAGAAATGTCTAATCTAAAGGTTGTAGAGTAGAGCTATATTTCTCAATGTTGATAACATATTCGTACGCAACGTGTGTGCTTTGTTGGAAAAGGTCGGCGATCCTTTGATGACGTAGACTAACGGGGTTATTCATTGAGTGGGGTTGTAATGCAGGATAGTGACGACGAATACTTGGATAAAATGATAAATGTGGTGGTCAACCCGACTCCACGAAAATAGCTGACTAGTATAACGCCAACAGACACGAAAAAGAAGAAGATAAAAATCCAAAGCTTATCTATCTCTGACAGCAGAAACGCTTCGTTTCAGAAAAGTCTCTGTTCCGCGACAACTGTCCTCGAAGCACTTGTTGTTGTGGCGGAGTAGCCATGGCGTCCGATCGAGAGCTTGGACGTTCAGTCCGCTACTGATACGAACTCCTACTATTGAGTCACGCATTAGAGCTTAACTTCTTACCTGAATAAAATGAGAAGCGGAAGGCTTCGTATCGATAGTATTGTAGCTCGGTATCTCTTTAGTCACTCTAGGCTCATTTTCAATTTTCTACTGTCAAATCCTTTTAGCATCAACTATCTCGATAACATGCTTGTGCCAACTGCTTTGATTGCGATTGCAGCTGCCACGCCTGCTTTTGCTCGACCGATGCATGCTGGAATCAACTATTCGCGCTACCTCGAAGAGACCGACACACTTCAAGCAGACCTTGACGAGTGGAGAAGCAAGTTTGGCGACGTAGCCCAGAAAAACGGTTGGATGCCTGTTTTCGAAGACCGCAGTGCTGTCGATCAAGAGGACGATCTTCGCCAACGCATCTATCTGACCAAGCAGAGCATTGCCACCCTTCAAGCTGAGAATCCAAGCGCAAATTTTTCCATCATGTCACCGTTTACAGTTTTAACTGACGAGGAGTTTCAAAAGTATGTGCTTAACGCGTACGTTCACGATAACTCGACGCAATCGAGCTCGCGCCAACTCCGCAGTGCTACCAGCTCTGAAGCGAATACCCATGAAATTTTCAATAGCACGTCACTTATTTCGAGCGCTGAGTCCCTCATTGATAGCATTATCAACATCGTCCGACCTACGAATGGCAGTGCCACCAACAACCTTTTAACAGGAACAAGCGGGAGTTCCAAAAACTTCAAGTTTTCGGATTTTTGGGATTGGGTTCCGCAAACGCCGACGCAAGCTCCCGCGACAGCCACGACGCCGACACAAACCGAAGACGCGGAGGACACGTCTGACTCTGTAGACTGGACAACCTCAAAATGCATGGCTCCCATTCAAACGCAAGGCTCATGTGGTTCGTGCTGGTCGTTTGCCACCGTGTCGGCCGTTGAGTCGGCGCAGTGCATTGCAAACGGGGAACAGTCGCTTACGAAATACTCAGAGCAGCAATTGGTGAGCTGTGACACACAAAATCAGGGTTGCAATGGTGGCTTTCCAAATTATGCTTATGACTACGTGCAAGAACAGGGGCTTTGTACACAAGACAATTATCCGTACACGGGTTACGCTGATTCTTGTTCCAGTTGTGAGGCGCACAACACGGGGCTCAAAGGATTTTCTTCTATTTCCGATCAAGATGAATTGTTAACTGCGCTTCATGAACACCCCGTGGTCTTGGCAGTGGCGTCGGGAAACAGCGTGTGGAAGCAGTACACGGGTGGCGTGGTGTCGTCGTGCGGCGTAACAAAGCCCGATCATGCGGTCGTGGCAGTGGGCTTTGATTCGTCATCAATCAAGATCCGCAACTCGTGGGGTACGCTATGGGGTGAGGGAGGTTACATTCGTCTAGCTCGCAGCTCTTCTGATCGAGGAACGTGCGGTATGCTGTCAGACATGACGTCGCCCCAGATGTGATCAAGGTTTGGTTTATATACAAGTTGTCATGAATTAGATACATTTTGTGTTCATTGAAGTTGGGTAAATACATTCGCGTCTTTGTCTTTTTTGTGTGCGATACATTTATTTAAAAAGGTAATTTTTGAATGATTACTTCATCCATAAAAAATTAGAGCGGCACAAAAAGGATTAGCATGACCACCGCATTGTACATTTCATCAATTGGAATTCTTAAAGACTTTGTTCGACTTTACTCTTCGTTTATCAACAACTCGTCAATTCTTGATAATTAATTTTTTTTTGAGTATTAGCGCACCTTAGAATTCTTCTATCCTTATCAATGTGTTCTCGAGGTGTTCTCCATCTTGATCCGTTTGGTCAAATTCACTCATTCGGTACACGGCTTGATTGAAACATTGCCCCGCATGCAAAATGTACATTGCCTCCTTCCTGTAGCTCGCAATCAGTTTATGAAGAATTTTTTTCTACCTTTCTGTGTTAACCAATCCATCTCAGAATCCCATCACTTTAGACTCCGTAGGACTGAATGGTCACGGATGAGTCCACGGCAAACTTCTATCGCTTAGAATCGTTCAGCAAAGGTGAATATTTTTAGCTCACTTTCATCAGCATATGCTGCTCTATGTAAACTCCTCCGAAACACCAGGTGCTTAGTCTGTATCTCATACAGCAGCCAAACTTCACATCGGCGATTTGGTCTACCTCGAGTTCGTCAACTTTAAGCTGTCACTGTCAGCTATCTCCTGGCAACAAAGTCTCATTAAAATTCGCACAATTACTTTTGATATGCCTCTTTTGTTCTCTACCAAAAAGAGCAGCTTATCAAATTGCACACATAATTATCGCAATAAAGCCTACGCTAGCGTCTCCGGGATGAGATCTGCCTATGTTTGGTAAATGAATGAGATGTGTATCCAGGACCTCCATCATCCGATTCCTTGGCTTCCGTTATATCAGCTTTTTAGCGAGCATGCGTCATCCAATAGCTCATCAAACAATGCTTTCATTTTGTCCCGTTCCTTGTTTGAGTCTGCTTCCAGCTTCCCGTGAGGTACCTTAAGCTTGATCCAACTTGGCCCATGATTAAGTAGAGCAATGGCTCATAGGCTTGACTCGTACCGTCGACTCCACATCACTTAGGTAACGGCTTGCATCGCGATTAACGGTGCCTTCTTCATAGGTGCACTATGCCTGTCGACAAAGTTGTCGAGTTGCAATTTCTGCTTAGTTAAGTGGCGTCACCGGTGATGGCGCATCCACCTATCTATTTCCTGTCGTGAGACTCAAATTAAGTCCAAAGACACACCTTACAGAATTTGGGCTCGTGCACATTCGTGGCGGAGTGGCTCTCGCAAAACTTGCGAGGCTTCTTCACACACTGCGTCCCGGATCGCCGACAGACTAAAGCTGTAATTTAATTATCGTGGGTTTGCCGACATTTGTCACCGTGTGTACACTGGTTCGGTCCTTTTGGGACTCTTGACTTGATGCTGCTGATCGAGTCGGCTGTACCTATCATGACGAGACGGATGATTTGCGCATGTAGAAATCTTTAGATAACGTGCCAGGTACATAGCTCGTTGATCCGCTACTATATATCATATAATTGAATTTGTTGATGCTTGACCGCTTTCAATAGCGAGTGAAGAAGGTCACGTCGTCCGGCCGGGCTAGTATATCTGATACCAATCAAGCATGAGTAGCATGCAATGTCTGTGACAGTCATAATCGCCATATCTTATTATCCCCCTTAAGGCTCAAGTAAATTCTGAAATTAATTTTCTGCCAATCTTATGACCTCTACGAAATGACTTGTCGTCCTGAAGACTCTATCTAAATCAGTGTTAATCGGGCTTTCTTACGATAGGCGCGTACAAAATGTTAGTATTTTACTATCAAGATAGATCAGATTAACTTTCCGATTGCGAGTTTATTCCCTGCTGATCTGACTAAGGGATTGGGGAAAGTATGCACAAGTACATCATCGGTGAACAGATACGTACAGCGTTGCTGCTCATTACCACCCTTGTACCAAACAAGGTCGTCGGTTAGCGTATGAAGTCTGCTGAGCGGACTGAATGCTCGCACTATCACTCAAGCGGCTACCGTCTCTGTAGCCGTACTAAATATACGCTAGCGCTTCCACAAGCTTTCTATCAGACTCGCAACAAGCTATTCTACATTTGTTAAATTGGAAACAATGGCCCATTAAGAGCAACTGGCCTATTGCATCTTCACAGTCGCCGCTAACATCGCAGTGAAGGTTCAACTACCGGCGTACTTGTCTTTGAAGTCTTCTTCTGTGTTAGTCTCTTGTCTATGACCATCTAACGCTCACTATAAACACACCTTTTACATATATGTTCATCAAATTAACTTATAACACCTTGCAGGCATCACAATAACATGAAGAGTCCAGATGAAAATCACTCTAGAGCAAATTTATTCAATTCTCGCAGCAATTTTCAGACACACAAGCGGTACGTAGATAAATGTGCTGGCGACAGCATTTAAAACAAGTATATTTCTAAACACCACTTCTTTTCTATAATCATTGACATTGCCTGTAGCGCTTTTAAATACTTCGGGTCCGCAACCGCGTCAAAGGCCAAAAAATATGGCTATACTTAAGATGAACGAATATAAAAGAAGGTAAGACGCTCCGCGCCAATTTGTGTAGAGACAGTGATATCAACCAGCTAAATCCTTACTACAGCAATGAAACTAAAGCTAATAGTGTGATCATCAATTATTGCACAAACATAATTTACGGAAGCAGCGGGAGCCCGAAATGTGGATATTACATATTAGAGGTATTTTTGCTCAGGACACCAAGAAATTTGGTAGCTATATGAGCAACCTGGTGTATATGTATTGCTCGGAGCTTATTTGAGTAATTCTTAAAGGCCTGACATGTAGCTTTGACCTTTAATTGATAGAATTAAATTTGTAAAGGACTACAAATATGGTCTCAATTGTTCGAAGCGGTAACGCCTTCTCACACTTTCATACTTGGTAGTAAAACTAAGAGACAGAAATTCCTGTTCCGTACCACTTTGTATTCATTCCCATAACCAAATTTGCAACGGACCAAAATCCGACAGCTAAATGCCTCTGAAACCCGTGTTCTTTATCAACCTATGTCCATATCTTTGATACCGGCATGCACAAAGAAATGAATAAATAGGGTTTCACTTGGACAAAATTCTTATTGCTCGAAGAGGCTTTTTTTGTGAGGACTACGCTGTGTCGTCCTTATACACTAATGTATTGAATCTGAACTCTACGCTTCCATGCCGAATACTATGGAAATTGATACGATCGATGCGTCGTATACCTCGCACCATTACGATGTTGAATAAAGTACAGTATGTGCCCTCCAAACAATTGTCAAGCCGCTTAAACAAAAATCTGATCTAGGCTGATCTAAAGCGGGGCAACCTACTGGATGTAATGATAAATTGGGACCACTAGTGGCAGTCCAACCTTCTAGTTCTAATGTGCTTCAGGCTTCAATATATCACAATGCTGGTTGCTAGCGTGTGCGTATTGCGACAAGAGCTGTCGCTTCCGTTCATGCTCGACAGTTTCTGCAGCAGCAGTGACTATATGATAGCTATGTATTTGATCGCACTCGAAGTATCCTGTGGCTCACACGCCTTAATCCAGTCATTGACTGGCTGTCAAGATTGGTACGACGCAAGATAAAGGCTCGCTTATCACACAACTGCGCCGAAACTGTGGTGGCCAGCAAATGCGCATTACTCACAGATAAAACAATGAGGGCTCACGCCAGGTTATAAGACGATTTAGCGATCAGTAAGCTCCACTCATACGAATTAATGAGCGACCTACCGTCGAGCAAACAGCGTTATCAGTATAGAAGAGATAGTACATTAAAAGATACCATGCCACGAAAAATCAGGGGATTAAGGGCTCCTTACATACGTGAATATTGAGCAAAGACCAGGTTGACATACAAGGAGGCACCTTCGTATTGCACTAAGTAGTCGAGAAGAGGCTTCTATAAGCAAACTGCGACATCCATCCGGTTAGTCGAGCAATCGAAGGCTTTCAGCTGATAGTGGGAGTCGAGCAGAGAATTCGGCTTAAGGCAATATGAGATGAGTGGACCTCACACACATGGCGTCCTGACAGAGAAATTCTGCATGACTTACGCGAGAAACATCCATGCGCTATCCGTTTGGTCGACGTGTGATTCTCGTGTCCAAAGAAGTTGATGATATTTGAGTGACAGCAAGGCACCAAAGTTTATTTATGTCTTCGCTCAAAAGAAGAAGAAGAAAAGAGCGCAATCATGATCGCTAACAACAAGGCTTAAAATGCTATTTTTGTCATTCGAGATGATCCACGTGATGAGATACGTGAAAGGAGCGCTCACATCCGTACTTATGAGTCCATCTTATTTTGTAATATCCTTTGTCCATTGCTTGAAAGCGCAGCTTCTGCAATTGCTAGACGTTTCATTGCGTCTAATGCATCAGGGCTGTTTGCCCTAAACTCATCGTCAAGCGCCCGTGGTTTGACGTCTTGATCCATGATCCAGAGGAGTAAAATAGGTTGCTGCATAATCTCAAGCTAATATGTTGAATGCTAGCTTTTTGTCAAAGTGAATATATAATGCATGGTGACTTCATGTGTAAAGCGCATTCAAGAGTGAGGTATTTCACAGGTCGCCAAATCGAACTCAATCCCTGTCAAAATTGCAGAGATAAATTTGTTTCGTATACTAAGCTATGATTCAGACGTACATATGATAATTGGCGCTTAAAGCTCTACACACAAAGCCTACATAGGCAACATAGGCAGGGAAATGCTCGTTACTAGTTGGGGCGAAATGCCTCACTAGAAAAAATCCAAGCCAACAATTGAAGGTGTGATAAAGTCACCCTCACCGGAACACATTTTTAAGATTGTTTATTCGTCCATGACTGCTCTGACGGAGATCAGTCGGCACTTAGGGTCTGTTAAGGATACCATAAGAGAATTTGAGGTCACGAGAACCGCAATATTGACGAAAATATCGTTGCGGCGGAGGAAATTAAATTTTTCGAGGGCTTTGTAATCAGCCATAGGGTTTAAGCGGTCACCGGGAATAAGGACACCGTCTTGGCTTGGTCTAAGCCATGCTCTCGAGGCAACTTAGAAGATTGGATGGACCTTTTTGATTACCTGCACAAGTACAATGCTTGCTGTGCAGTTTTTTAAGCTTTTGTCGGATCTTTGGAGGAGGAGCTAAATATTCAAAACCAGGATGCTTTTGATCGCATGTAGGACAGCCTTTGGCAAGCTCTACTTTGAAGTAGAAAAACAAAGTATTTCCTGCCTTCGTGGTACTTTCGGCTATGCCTTTCATCGCGCGTTATTTCGACTCGATGAGGACGGTCATAAGCGGATATCTCACTTTAGTTCTGGTTGTTTAAGTCTATCGAGCGAAATTCACCCCGTATATGGCAAGAAATACGTTTGCCATGAAGTGTGCCTCGGAATGTATTTTCTAAACTTCTAGCTATATATGGTCTATATGGACCACGGATCCCCGAGAAAAGCGTCTCATTTGTTTTTAAAGAAATGGCGGAATGGTTGTTATTTTCGTGGTGTACCACTTTCGTGTCGAATTCAAGCCTGGCAACTTTAATGTTCTTGCCGACGCGCTAATGCATAGGCAATGTCTCATGGGGAAGCTCTATTGACGACCAAATTAAAGGCATACAATATAGATGCTACCATGTAACCTTGATCGCGAGTTCGATCTCAAATCAAGATGTCGAAGTCGAGATTAACTTCTCAACAGTGATCGCAGCGGCATTGCTATGACTATAGGGCTGATCCGCCATATCCAGCATGAGTCGTTGCTCCGATTGGCAAAGACCGGATATACAATATACTTTTAAAGGCCTATGATGCTCTGTATTGCGGGTTCGCAATTACTGTAACATACTAAGGCCCCACGATTGACCAGGTATGTAGATCCTATCCGACCTGCTCGAGGAGTTATCCCGTGACTTACACGTCGTCTACTTTTCAAAGTCTTTCAATTCGGCGAACTGCTAAAGGTTTATTCTGTCTTTGGCTTACCGGATATTATTAGCAACTCGGACAGAACAATCCCTTATGAAGATGGTGCGGCTGGCACCTATTCCATTTGTAAATGAAAATTGAATAGGGAAGGTGGTCGTGGACACCATGGACTTGATTGGGGATCCACGGAACCACTAATATCTTTAAAGGCGGTCACAAGTACTGGGAACTCGTTTGCTGCCGTCTGGAGCAGATCACATGATGAGACGGAAAGCGACAACCGTATACTAAATTTTACACTGCGCAGCCTGTACGCTAAGGCGCCATATTCTTAAGTCGATAAGCTTAATGTATTTGAATTTGCACTGAGCAATTCGGCTCACACATCTACGGCTTTATGTAAACACTCAAAGCTTTGCTAGCACAAAGGTTTGGAAAGCAATTCTTTCAAACTTTGGAAAAAACGGTTGAGAATAGTCAGCAATTCAAGGGTTGTGTTTACATCCGCCCGAGATGAATAAAAAAGGTTTTTAGACAAAAACGGGGAGCAAAATTAGATAAATTGATTTTAAAACTAGTATCGTTTCGTTTGATACCAGATACCTCGCGCTAGAAGAGGGATGTTCGGTATTTTTTAAAGCTTAAAATCGCTTGATTTTGTATTTGGATAGGCATTGGTCAGTGTAAATCTTCGAGACAATGTCGACGCACACAGCTTATTAAGTGTGAGACGTCATTTAAATCTTAGGGCCTCGGGCCTCCTGTGGATTCAAAAGTGCCCTCAACACCTCTTAGAAGCATTGTATTCGCGCTCAACCTTGCTGGTAAGTTGAACCCGCGTGGTCATACGACAGCTGGTAGTACCATCTTACTGATTATATAGCTGAGGGACTGCCTATCCATCAGGCTGTATAGTTTGAAAATATGGTGCTCTCTGCGAAAGAAAGATAATGTCAATACAACAAGCTGAAATTCGCTCTGAGACGATCGGCGGTCGATCTGAATGAGTTGCTGAAGAGTGACAGTTTTACTGGAGCTGAAAGGTAATAAAATTTTGGAGTCGTCCCAAAACGCCGCGGCTAGACCTCGAGACCAATCGCTTTCGATGACACACGGTCGCGTCGGAGCCAAAGAACCATTAGAGAAGAAGGTGCAAGACTGAATGAAGATTGTTTCCGTCGGTAGCAGCACTTCCATGTGAAGTGCATGGTAAAGCAGAAGCACTCAGATGAGTGGTTTAATCGACTTGTGATGGTGGGTGGCTATCACGCAAACCGCGATCTTACGGCCGTATTTTTTAGCACGGCAGAAATTACTTCATAGTTCAAACCCACATTACCGGTGCGTGGCTTGACACTAACCAAGGCCGAAACATCTTTGAGGTGAATTGTCTTCAACCCACCACGCGATCACGACTTCGTTCAATGTGGCTTGAATTGTAATCTTTGACCTTTCACCCAAGTTATATTTTTAGGTAAGGCCTATTGCATGGCCGGCATGTCTGGCGATAGGTCCAACACCTTTGAAATTGCCCCCCCCCCAAATGAGCTACTTTTGACAGCGTTATTGTTTAAGTGATGCCCTAGTGAGTGAAGATCTAGGCGAGTGCCTACCACAATTACCGTGATATGGTAGCGGTGCTTCTGGATCCTAGGCGAGGGAGAGCTATCGGCGCACATATCCCGCCACGGCGTAGTAGGAGGCTCTTCCAGAGCCTTCTTTGCCTTTAATGTTCTAGCAGGCCAACCCTCCTAGGCTGTACAGACATACTCTTTGTAAGCGCAGACTTTTGTGGCTCAAGGTACAGAGGTCGACTTTGGTCTGTAGAAGCCAACGCCAACTTATTCGGCGTTGCGTTGGTCGTCGTGAAATGACCTAGCCGACTGGCAGATCTCTTTACTTTCTTTGTTACGACCCATCCGACTTTTAGGACTTATCCCTTTTTCTGAACGTTATTTGAGCGTAAGCAGTAAACGGGTTGTTACATAAAGTCGACCTTTTGTGTTAAATGAAAGGTAGCTGGTGCACGACAAGCCTAAAATTGTTGAGTTTAAAAGCCTAAAGTCGTAGTGTTGAATTTAAAGCATATGCCAAATTACAGGTAGGATATAAAGTGTTTTTTAAATAAATCAGTCGTCCTTAAGACTGAGGACAGTGAGCGGTCGCTAATTGGAAGATCGTAGATTGCCCTGCACGTCACTTCCGTAAAGTGCTCACAGGCCTCTATTGGGCAAGAAGGTTTGCAGTTAAATCTACGATCTTCCGATGGGCGACCGTTCACTATGCTCTGACTATACCCCTTACAGGAAACAGTCGGAGCAAACTCTGTCACACTTTTTCCAAACGAAGAGATGTACAGTAGAAGGCCAGAAGATTATCGATCCTTACCAGCCGTATGCTGTGGTGACGAGTAAGATACAAAGTCAAAAAATTTGCGCCTTTCCACGACGTGCCATAGCCACCAACGCCACCAGGTAAAGCTGTTGCTCTGAAAGTATTGTATATTACTTTCATCTAAATTTTTGTCAGCTAGCGGGCGTCTGCATAGTGCCATATCCTATTGGATACAATATGCTGCGAAATCATTTCAGTCTGAAACTGTTGAATGATGCTAACCTCAGCTGCAAGGGTGTTGCTGTCGTATAAATAGACATGCCGCGGATTATAATGACTTGCATAAGCTTATGTATTGTAACAGATGCCTTACAAAGTACCTTATAATTCCACCCGACCAAGCCGTCCAGCCGAAACAGCCTCTACCTGTAGCGTCAAGACGGTGTAGGATGCTACAAAAACGATTCCCGTTTGGGACTGGCTCTACTGGTCTCGACCGACCGACTAACGCTCTAGATCGTAGATACAAATTATAGGCCCAACGAGTCAATAGAAACACGACCGGCTGCTTGCGTCGCTCCCATCCCAGTCCCCGTTACGTGCATGTAGAACGGGCAGGAGCTATCTGTATTGTCCTTCTTAGCCAATATTGACACTACCGTACTCGCGGAGTGTTGGTAGGGTGCCACTCGAAAAAAAAAGAGTGCGCGTATAATGTTAGGCAAGCGTGTAGTATTAATACATGGGTACCACTAAATCTGAGGCGCAACACGGCCGCCCTCCGTCACAACAGAAAGGGCCTACAAGACCACACAATGAACCGCGACACCGTTTTAGAGCACGAGCCGGCCGCCTTTGAGCTGCCGGCCGGCCTCGACCGCTCGCCACTCCACCATTTCGCCTTCAGTGACATTGAAAATCGTCGTTTGAACGACAGCCTTGTCACATTAGAAGCTTTGGGGCTCAGCGCGCCTGTACTGGCGCTTGACGACGCGGATGTTGCGATTCTACCCGAGCCTTTCGACGATTGTATGCCTGGGACGCTCAACTATAGCAGCACCGACAGTAATGACAGCAATGGTTGCTTCAACAGAGCTTCACCGCACCGCAAGATCAGAGCCCGCCGCGACGAGCTGGGCTCCGCTTCCCCCATATTACATCGGCATCATTTTAAAAGGACCTCACGCAAGGATGTGCACGAGCTGCAAGCCAAAGTATTCGAAATGCAGACGCAGATAGACTGTGCAAACGCCGAGTTCCATCAGCTGGCACATCTTGTGGATCTATTCGCCCATCAGCGTGAGCAAGATCAACAGGAGCATGAGATCGTTCAGAGGCAGGAGCGACAACTATTTAAGGAGCACGAGATGAACATAAGCCTTGATGAGCAGCGAAGGCACTTGCGGGCGCAAGTTGAGCACGATCGCGAGCAGTATGAACGCGAACAACAGCGATGCGTCGAATGCCAGTCTGCTCATATGCCCCCCGAGCAAGAGGCATATCGATTCTGATTACTTCTATAAGCTCTATACTTTTCGTCTACCTTGTCTGTATCTCATGTTACGATGAAGGTCAGTATGTTAATCACTATAATTCACACCACATACTTCACTAAAATCTCTAAGTATAAAACACGACAAGTCGGCCCCGCTATAACACGCTACGTCCGCGTTGCTATCAGGATGTTTTTCACACCTCCAGAGGCGTAACTGTTCTTTGTACTCTCTAAACATCTTTGCATGTAATTGGTATTATTTTTTTTTCGCAAAAGATGAAATAGATGAATTGCCCTGTTAAAAGAAGGTGCGTCTCGTTGCTGCTAATTAATAACAAGAGACGAAAAGTCGTGCGTAGACTTCATAACCTCGGCTTTATACGCAATAGTTTTTCCACGTGTCCAGGAGAAGGAGTTGTCCCAAGACAACACCACTATTCCGTCTTCAGAAGCCGTGAAAGAACTCGCAATCAAAGCACCACTCGGAACACGCTCTGGGCCCACCTTATCGCATTCCTCGGCACCACCCATGCCCTGCGTTCGAAGTTTCACTGCAAACATAATGTCACGTTCCTTTACAACGAACTCCCAGCAAAGCGTATCGTTGGCACTCATGCGAAATGGCAATTGCAGCGTGCCACCCGACTTGATTTCTGCTTGAGTTGCTCCATCTTCACAAAGCAAGAGAAATGCATTGCAGCCTAAAAATCCGGTCTGAGGGATGGCATAAGTGGTACACCGCCCCCCCAATAATTTTGGTAGCTTGTACCTACCACCTGCTAGTTCTAGCAGCCTTTCATGTGAGTTACCTTCCATGTGCACTTTTCTCAATTGAGTATCTTGTAGCATAATTTTGACAGCACTCCAAACTTTTTCAAAAATCCAAGGTGCGTGCAATGTGAGCAGCTGGTGCACTGTCTCGGGGTAGCACTTTGTTGCGATTGACACGAGAGGTTGCAAGCGCTTGAGCAATTTTGGATTGAAGCGCACGATCGAAAAGCCCGTGAGGTCACGAACTAAAATTGTTTGCACCAGTCTTTCATGTTGTCGACTTAGTTGATCAAGCTTCAGTGCTCGATACTCCATCGAATAGAGAAAGAAAGTTTGCCACTCATCTTCAGTGACATCGTTCAGCAGCTTCTGCAAATCGGCGTAGCCCGTCATTTCAAAGTAGAAGACGTGGCCATCGATGGGGGACAAGATGTCATACGTATCCAGAAACGGTAGATGTGAAATGATTTTATGAAAATGAGGTAGCTCCTCGGGTGCCAACTTGTTTTTAACAATATCATCTCGAATGTCGTCAAGTTTCAGTATTTGACGCATTGCCAGCATTTCACGATATTTCGTGGCTGCGATCGAAACATTCATCTTGTACCCGCGCAGAAAGCGAAGTAGGCGAACATCTCCAACCAATTCAATGTACTTGGCGTGCCGTTCAACTTTCAGCTCCTCTTCCAAACTCGTACGAAGAGCTACACGCGGTAAGCATGCATTATGTATCGGCAGTAAAGAGTCCATTCAATACGTCTAAAGCGTACCTTGAAGTTGGCTTTGTTCGTCTTGTGCATTTTGAGACGCAATGAAGCAGCGCCACTCTGTATTTTTATCCACTAGAACCTTCGAAGCAGATGCATGTACCACTGGAATCTCGCTAAACTCACCTATCGTCCCCACCTCCTCTACTATTTCCGAGTCTACCTCAACATCAACAGTATCGAATGAGTAAAATCGTTCTAGAGGTGTGCGACAGTCGCTTTGCGCGCGAGCAAGAGGTGATCGCACTTGATGCTCGGGAAGACTCAAACGACGCGCGCGCTCCTCCTCTATCGCTTGCACTGCAAGCCCCTGTATCAAAGCCCTCTCTCTTTGATCCTGATTATGTGCCTTCTCTTCTTCGGCGAGCCGTCGCTTGCGTTCTTCCTCGGCAGCTTCAATCGCTTCAACTTGATTGCGTCTGCGCATCATCTCATCCTGCACCTTGGTGAGTTCATGCTCAAACACACGCCGCTCTCTTTCTTCCTCCTCAGCTTTAATAGAGCATTCAACGTTAAACTGACGAACGATCGCGACTTCGTTCTCTTGGTCCTTCTCCTCCTCCACGCGACGTCGCTGCTCTCCATCTGCCAAAGCATCCGCCAACTTCTTGTTCGCAGCACGCTCAATTTCCTCTACTTCAAGCTCTTCAAAAGTTTCTTCGATCGCATCCACGTGCTTGTTGAACAGAAACAGATCAGTCGGGCGTTCAGTACATGCTTTATCTTGCATCCTCTCCTCCGTCTTTTCACTCCTAAATACAAATATCTTACTTTATCATTTTAAGCGATACTGTACATGTACGGCCACATTAAGAAAAAAGTGCAACGCGCACATCCTTTTTTCGAGATCATGATTCTGACGACATACCCTCTGCTTAGAATACGTTTCTATCTAATATATCATGAGATCCATATTTCGTTCGTTGCATCATACCGGTACGGCTGAGACAAGACCTGCAATGTGATTGGTCGTTCTAAAACCAGCTTGGGATATCCACCACTTTCCTATCAGATGAGTGCGGAATACACCCTTCAGAAGGGTGATTGGCTCGGTATTGTATCTTGACTACACGAGGGTGCAGCTAACGTCGTACTAATCTCTCTCTTGCAGACGTCGTGGATGACGACGGCATTTGGAACGTGGCACAAGTGTTGCGGCTGCCAACGCCCGATACTGTCGAAGTCACGTACGATGGCTGGGGAAGCGAGTACAATGAAAAGTTAAAGCGCGACAGCGAGCGCATTGCTCCATTCCACACGCACACGTGGACTGTCAAGTGTTGGGCCAAGCTGGACACGTGGCCTTGGTGGCCTGCACTGGTCACAGTGAGATCCCCTCAATCCAATGAAGGCGCAGATAATCTAAAGCACGAGAAGAGACTACTTGTGGACTTTCTAGACAGGGAAGACTTTTCGGAGCGCTGCCGGTTAGTTTCCAGTCATTGTGATTATGGTTTATTCATTAACTTTGATTGAATATTTGCAAATCATCTTCAAGGTGCTGGGTTGAGAAGAGTAAAATACTGCCTTTCCAGTCAGATATAAAGTCACGGAAGAAGTTGGCGGGGCTTGAAAAGATGACACGTAAGATCAAGGGAGAAGCAAGGTCAAAAAATCTAGAGCGTTCTACAAAACTGTTGTCTGCATGTAACGCAAGAGAAGATTTCCCGAAATTTGTGAAAGGCACGCTTCCGATGCGGTTCATAAAAAAAAATTCGGAACCGACGGGAAAAGTGAGGAAGAAAATGGGGGAGGAAAAGTGGATGCGAGGATTTGCTGACAACAGAATAATTCACGCGGCGACGCATGCGTATGTACCAGTGTTTCCTAAAGTGAGCAAACTTGATCGCGAGATTAAAGCGATGACGGGAGATAAAACGGTACAAAGTACAACAAAAGGTCGCGATTTATCGCACGATCAAGAAAAGAAGACTTTTTTGGCGTCTGAAGCAGAAAGAGCTGAATCGAAGATTGTCACGAAATTGTCGAAGAGCGCTAAGGTCGGTGTAGCTGCAAAAAAGAAGAGCAAAATATTAAAACTGAAACTGAACCGAAAAAGATCGAGACCTACGGAGGAAGACGAAAGTCCTGACAACGTTGATACCAGTCAAGCTGGAATAGCCAAAACTTCTCGGGAGTTGGGTCAAAGTAACCGAAGCGACGAGACCCAACTGTCGATAAGTAATATCGAACAATATTTTGAACAGGATGGAAAAAGCAAAGGTACGGTTGACCACGTGCAAAGTCACATGTCGCCGCGTAAGTACGGAAAGATGTCAAATTCACTTAGATCTTCTCGAAAATCGGCGGCTTACTTGCCACTAAACACTTCGCCCTACGCTAGAGTACTTCAAAGAGAACAGTCAGGAACTGAGCAGCACTTTGACCGTTCTTCTCGCACAGAACGTTCTCGCCGAGCTCAAAATGCAAGAAAAGTCGATTTTTTTGACAATTTAATTCGGGATGCTGCAATCGAAAGCCTTCTAATTACTGATCAGCAAGTGCAACAAATTAATTCCATTGGAAAAAAAAAAGGTTACACAAATGTTAAATCAGTCGATGGACCAGCTAGCCCGTTGAAATTTCTGGCTCGTTTGATGAATACAACCTTGTGCGCAGAAAAAAAGCTACACGTTATGGAAGCCGCGTTGGAGGGTAAGCTTACCGAACTCGCGGAGAAGTCCACCAAAGCTCAACAGCTGCGGAGGAAACTTGCTGATTTGCGTACGTTGCTTGTCGTGTTTGATAGTCAAGTCATGCTTAATTTACATTGTTATGCTGGTTGTAGTTATTAAAACGCAATGTCCTCCAAATCAAGCCCAACCTTATCTGAAAAATACTTTTGTGCTTTCTTCTGAAGCAGTATCTGCCGCTGAACCGCAAAAAGAAGTTTTGGCTAAAAGTAACGTCGATAGCAGTCCTTGCGTTTCACAAGTACCAACACTTGCAAAAAAGTCACTACAAGCTAAGTGTAATATTCAAGAATTAGAACTGGTGCTGGATCATATCATCTCCAAGGAGTTGGCTCAGAGTCTAAGTGCCAATCCCACCCGTACGTATTGCCCGCACATACCGATTTGTGATCGTCATGGCTAAATGGCTTGTTGCATTTCTTAAAGCTGCTGAGCTGGATGCCGTCAAAGTTGAAGTGCTTAAATCTTCTGAAGTGCAAGCTGCAATCGCTCGGATAGAGCATCCTTGTAACGTCACAGGTAAGCCATCTCTTTTACAATAAATGGATATATAGCTTCTTAGAAAATCTTTTCAATGCATTCTCGTCGATAACAGACGATTTTAGCCACCGCGCATGGGAATCGAACACACTATGCTCAAAAGATTACACTTCAAAATTGAAATCTCATAATCGTAAAACATCACTGCCGTCACCAAGTCGACAGTTTGTCACAACGCGGAAATATGAACGTACAAGTGAGTTGGGTGTCGAAGATTTTCAAAATACTTTTACTTTTCTTGAGTCATCGCTATCGAATCAGGGGGACTTCACCTATAGTGTGAACGACAATTTTTCGATGAATCAATGGTACCAAGATTTGTACCCAAAAGCTTTTGAGCTCTAACGACAATGATTTTAAACTAATAGAGAATGTTTTGTGAGAAGATCGTATCGTTGCGTGCATGGAAGTGCAATACGACATTACATAGGCTGATCCTTTACTTACACTGGATTCATTTACATGTCTCATGTTAGCCAGCAAGGTTTTTCAATTCATCATTTACTGATCACAAACCCTGCAGGCAGATTTTCGGTGGCCTTAACAGCCATTTGCGGAACAAAAGGTGCCGCATCTGCAGCCTTTCCACGTGCTTCCGACTTATATAAGGGCTTTACTATTCCCACGAAATATCATAACACGACTTTGACAAAAATTAAAAAGTGAGCAACACCCTTGCGCTCGTAGACGTATCAAATTCGGCGCCCACATAATAACAATAAATCTTTTTTATAGCTGACATTATCCCTTGCCTTTATTTGGTAATGTTGAACTGCGTCCAAGACCACGTGCCTCATAAAGAAATTTCCCTACTGCCAGACAAGCGGGATGCTATAGTGTGTTATATGTCAAAATCTTTATAACCATAGAAATTCTCATTGAAGCTACTTAGCTCCGTCAGACGTGAGGCTTAGCTGAAAAAGGGCTCAGCCAATTACTAATAGAACGGAACTAGTCGTCATGAAATGCTCAAGCCGCACAAGCCGCGCCATCATACCCCACATAAAATCGATTGCATACCTCCTTGCAAGACCCAAGCCAATGAGCCCGTAGCAATCACAATCAATATATATTCAAAACCAACAATGCATATTACTGTCACGCATCAGTGCACAAAAGATGCCTGACACTCTTGCTTTGCCTTGTAAAGTGAAGCAACCTCCACGGTCTCGGGCGTTCTATTCATTTGCCTGCATCCAAATTTGTGTTCATTACACCAAAATCCCCCTGCTAATTTTCAGCCTCCAACAATGGCAATCTCGGTATCATTTTGTTCAGCAACACGAAATACAATCACTCGTCCTACGTCACAATTGCATATGTAATGTAAAAAAGCATTTATCCGATTCTTTCTTGATTAAATCGTGATTAGACGTGCGAGTTTTTAACTCACAGGAATCTTGCCCTCGACTAAAATCCTATACGATACAAGCGGGCAGCCTCAGTGCCCGCTTATGTTGCTTGTTCTAGTATCCAAAAAAGGCTTGTCATGGTAGATGTGAGTGGGTTCGAGTCAAATAGAAAGCCCTAATCATTTCGTGAAGCCGTGTGTAATGTATCGCGCCTTGAAGTGGAAAATCAACCTTTGAGTTGAAACTTACCTGTATTCAATCACACGTTTGTTTGTTGATTATTATTCCACTTCCGATTACATTGCCTTTGAAAAATATCGCAGCTTACTGAGTTGCAGCTTCACATTTGAGCCATTAAGGGCTCTGTAAAATTAATTTGATGATCCGACTGCATAGTAAGCATTTTTGTTTACTACTGCGAGAATATTGCCCACACCATAATCAAGGTACACCATTCGCATCTCTTAAAATTGCATGACTTACTTCATTCCATTATATGTATAGCTTTACAGGCTCAAATAAATGTGTAAAACGTCAAGTGTTCCCACAAACGCGTCGATCTCTATGCAGCACTAAGGTGTCCGGAAAGCCATGATATACAAATATTATATCGATAAACACCCTTTTAACTTTTTCTACAATTATACAAGCTCAAATGTGAATTTTTTCGTGCTCAGAGTGCTTTCCAATACCTGTTACCATCAATCTCTGAAACGTCAAACATGAAGTTGAGGCTTATAATCTTCCAAACGCTAAAAGATGCTAGCAAAATTTGCAAAGGATTGACATGTGGGCACCACATTGGATCCTTAAACAACTTTCACATGCTCTCACTTACTCGACCAATCATGTGTAAACAAATGCATGTAGCGCCCGCGGTATGTAGTAAAAATAGATGGAAAAGCCCTTTTGACCTGAGTGGCTGCAAGCTAAAAAACAGTTCTTTCTAGGGCATAATTGTATATCAAGTCCCAGTCGTTTGGAACAACGACTCAGGCTGGATCTGTCGAATCTTCCCTGTAGAAAAGACAACTGTCTGCTCTCTTAGCTCGATTCAACCGCACTCAATGTCTAGATGTCAGCCGCATCTTTGTCTGCGATACGAAAAACACTAAGGGCTATGTGTTTTATATGCCCGACGCATACTCATATTAGACCTGCTAATGCGGATTTACTCATAGACTGGCTTGCGCAAAAGCGCAACGACAAACAATTATTTTACCTTCCATTGAAGCGAATGATTCTATGCTGCTGATCCTGGTGCAAAAAGCGTAAAATCTAGAAAGGCACTCACTACGTTCTTTATACCAAGTATTTCTTTGTCAAAATTTAAATACCCTAAGTTGACTGGTCTGATGCAAGATAACCCGTTTATGACCGGCCCTAACGAGCGGTAATATTAACGTGCAACCGATGGCATAGTCGAGAGTGTGGTGACACTTTCAACTATGCTTCACTCATCAAGATTAAATTTTATACCTGCTGTTGAAAAATTCTCAATGTTGTTCGAGCATACCAGTGCTATCTTGTAAGGATCACCCAATATTCGTCTTAAATAAATTCGACAAAGGCTCTGCGAAACCCACATAGCCAGACCTGCACTCCTGTAAATAACCCTCTTGGCCAGATCACAACTTCTACTCGACTCATAGTGGTCAGAACAGTTGTGTGACCAGACTAGTCAACGTCTCCAAGACGATTGAGTCACCACTATCTCTTCCCCTAGCTAAAGCTGAGTATGCCAACTGCCATCAAATTTGGACTAATTAAATACAATTTACAAGGCTCAATTAGTTTTACAACGTGCACCAAAAATCTTTGTCAAGCCGTCCGTTTAAATGAGGAACGAATGTCTGTACAGGTATTGCTGAACTGTACACTTAATTTTAGACATTAGCCAGTCGCCACTTTCCGTTCATGTTTTCAACCACAGAAAACGGTCATAAGTGCAGAAATTTGACTCCTGTACTATGCAATCCTTTGCTTGCTTGGCGAAGAAGGCATTAATGAGTTCACAATTCCCTCGTAGCAGCAAGTATCGCGCGGGGACACACCTGACACATGATAAATCTTGTGCTCAACTCTTTCCCGGTGAAAGTTGAAATAATGGGTCTTTGAAAAGCATATCGGGTATTATTTGAGCAAATTCCGAATTCTTGGAATCTTTCACAATCTCTAAGCCTAAGCAAAATTTAGGCTGCCTATATGGTTATCCAAGATATTTTTGCCCAAAACAATGACATATTGATGTACTTAAATAAGGCTCTCAGCTTTAAAAACAGAATCTAGGAGCCGGTGATGTCTCAGAGTTTGATTTTACTACAAATTAAAAAAAACCTCGCTACCCTCGCGAAATATCCATAGCTCTTGACTTAGCCAAGAATTAGCTCTATGGGGCTCAATTACTCTGTAACTTGGTAGCGCTCTTATTTAGTACTGCCTTTCATGTCACAGCGACCAATTAGTTGTCACTTATCAGGTATTTTGATACCTTGCTTTAGTCAACCCGTCCCGCGCCAACTGAGTGCTGCTGTTCTTACGGCATTTCAGATATGTGGTTGGCTCTTAATGCTAACCATTAGACCTTATACTGATGACGCCTGTGTCGCAAATGGCGGGTATCACTAGCGATGAAACAGGGACAAATGCCCATATGCTGGCTCGTAGCTCGAAGGTCTAGTTGATGGCAAAGACGTGTACAAGTTAAAATATTTTGTATGATTTGCAGGAGAAAGTATAAGCAAGGACGCATGCTAATTAAAAGCTTTGATTTTTGGAGGGGATTGTGGCAGCATTTACACTCATAGTGGAAGCAATGATGATCAGTATTCATGTGAAAATAGTTTGTCACGCGGATCAACATGTAATAGGGTCAGTGTGTTTCACAATTGTTTGGTGGTATAATCCATGTTAAGCCTCGAACATCAAAGATAAGTCAGCAATTAGTTACGAAGAGTAAAAAAAGCGGTGCATGGTCGAAGAGTGCATATTAGTAGGGTCTACTGTGCTAGATAACAATTGTCAGGATGTTGAAATAATTATATGGAGTGTAGTTTAAACTTAGGAATACAAGAGTCGTGCTAATTCTTGGTGGTAAGATAAGACGATTGTCAAAATTTAAAATTCAGACTGATAGCAATCGGCAAATTGTAGTGTTAAGCAATGGTCAGAGCTCGAAGTCACGCTTCATCTGAGCATATAACTACGGCGCTCCGTTGCGCCTGGTAGGAACTGTAGACAATCAAGGCTCAAGTCGTTCAGATTGATCCGCTGTGAATTAAAGTCAGTATGCTCAGGCATAAAGGTAATTCTCTCTGGCACCAAGAAATGCAACATATGGTTGTACAAGGACCCGACGCCGTCAGCAGGCAATCTCCAATTATAAATGTGCTCTGCGAGATTTTAGCAGGTGACGCCGATCTCATAGCATTGGCGACTAAGACCGATGCCCCACCCAGCCAAAGCCATCTACGGTAAGAAATTGGACCTACATAGGGGGAAAATGAGATGGGTCCCTGCTTTGGATTAAAAAGGTCAAATTTGCCATAATATGGATGTAGCAACAACGAGATGCTTTAGCTATCTCGAAGCCCAATCGGGAGAGCACGTCAATTGATAACCATATGCAATACTTCAGATGAGTAGAGTGTTCAGTCCACCTTATTGTCTCACACCTTTTTGTATGAGTTTGCTTTAATGCTCATGAGAATTTGCTTCGCTTTTTCTTTTCAGGAAAGCAATTGGTGATTAAATCAGTCATATTTTCAAAATGGGGTATTGACTTCTTAAATTAGTTGGGTTTATAAGTTCATACCGTTACCAGACTGTAGTGAAATTGTTGCAACAGATTGACTGAAAAATGAGATGTGCGTAGAACAAATGAGTCAAGCAATGATTGAACTCGTTGCGAATCTGCGTGCTTCATTGATTTGCATGCAGATTCTCAAGCAGAGCCCGAATCAATGTTCGACTGTTTCGCTACTCACGTCGTAAATCGACGTATACGTTGTGTAAAATTGTGAGATGGACTGCACATTTGGATCCGCAAGCCGAAGACTGTTTCTCGGCGCTACAGAAGCTGGCGAGTGGGCGTATTGGCGGAAGGTATTATGCGTCGGGTCTTGAGGTGCGCTCTCAAGTCAGTCGAAGTTTGGCGATTGTGAGTAGCATTGCAACAATGGTCCTTGAGGCGTCATCTCGTCAAAGTCCAGGAATCCGAAAAGGAGGCGTAAAATTCCTTTGTGTCCTGGCTCCATTTCTTGTACAATATAACTACAGTAGCATTCTCGCGGTCTTTTTTTATCTATGGTTTGTTTTGTTTGACCAGAACGTACTGACACTATGTGCTAAACCTGAGCACCTCTTTTGAGGATGATTGATTGATTTAAGCACAATAACACGGATCTTAAAGACGCAATTCGCAGTACAGGAAGCAAAATATTAAGAGCTAAGTATATTGATTTTTTTCTAGTAGAGCAATAGTTAGTTGTATCAATTGTGAAGTGATTTGACGGGAAGGTGTCCGTACGAGTGCTATTAATACGCTAGGTTGATTTAGTTTTCATAGGGGTGGGGCAACATGGGTGCGCATCAGATGTATATGTCATTTGATTTTTCTCAATAGTCTTCCAGTCGGTTCATCTCAATATATTTATTTTTATTTAGCCAGGGAAAGGTATCGAATTCAGTAATCTAGGGCGAATGCTAACATATATTCTAGCCGCTACAGCTTAAAAATAGTAAGTAATACTATCTCCTAGGGACTAATTCTTCATGTTGTGTATCATACACACGTACACCATAAGAGCTTACATTAAAAGCCCCGCTCCGTCGCTTCTGCTTGCCTGATTCTGAAAACGCGGCTTCTTCCAGGGACTCTTTAAAGCCCTTGGGCAAGCTATCGGTCCACTACGTCCACCGCATCGGGACAGAACCATGAGTCATTGTTTGGCGCGACCAACCGGGGAAATTATTTCAATCGGCAGCGCTTAGGTACATTGAGACCAGGTCCACGTTTGTGGGCTCAAAGAGACCATCCTGTAATTCGAGGAGCTGCCCACCCATGGCAAACTAAAATAGCGAGGCTTTACTCCTTCTAATATTCAGACGTGGATAGTGATTGGTCTGTCAAAAAAGCCTGGCTGAACCTTGACCTGTGCACTTCGTGACCCGATGCTACCTGCAGTCTAGTGCAAGGTGCACCCATCCATGGGCCGCTCAATTCGTGAACACAATCTCTTCCAGGATTCGGAGAGTGACGATCCCTTTCGAAGGCCGTCAACTCTCTTATTTGTATGTATAATCTCGCACCTTTTGTTTGCAGGCAAGAAAGCGTGAGAGCTGACGGAGCTCAAAGCTCGCGGTAAAACATGTTGCACTCATATGTTCTCAGGACAGGTGTAACGACTTTATGCGAATTCAGTGTGTGTCATGGTTTATCGTATTTGTGTTTGATGAGTCATGTGATGTTTCAACATCAGTGTGAAGACAGCCCATACTACTGATGAGTACACATAAAAGTAGTATATGGTCTGATGACCACTGCTCACTGCATATTATTAGGAATTGTTATGCGGGATCGTAATTGAAAGATACTTCCTTTACAGAAATTTTTGCCGATAAACTCAGGTGGTGATCAGGCCATGTTTGGAAACATAGAATAATCCTAAATTTTGGGTCAAGACATATGTCAATTCTCGGAATTGGTCAGATAGCGATCCGCGACTTGTACTGATTTTCAGGTTAAAGTTAAGGCCGGAGACCTGATCACACACTTTCTTCAAGCGAATAGCTACGACACTTGTGCTGGAGCAGGAGATGCATTCTCACCGGTGAGTGCCCGGCTTTAGCCTGGCCTATTAGATAGGACCGGGCGAAAGCCTCATGCAACTGATCGTATGTGATCGCGGGCGATTATGTTTTTTACCCAGAAGCAAAGGTCTGGATTTTCTCTTAAAAAGGGAGAAACTTAAGTTTTACCGGCTTTAGGCGCTACCACTGTGGCCAACGGGACCTGTGCTGCCAAAGCCCAGAAGCATGAACTTTGCTCCAAGGGCTTGAACATCTTGACGCGTTCCAGCTAGGGAGGGCTGCAAATGCAGCCGCCCCCTAGGCCAGCAAGTCTTTCGGGCAGCGCAAATTGCGCGCGAGATAAGGAACAGTCGTTCACTGGAATTTCGTAGATCTTACCTTACGTCTCTGTGCAAGGTATTAGGTACCCCAACACAACTGGTAGCGGTTTGTCGTCAGTCCTACGTCTACGCGGATACACTGTCTGCTAAAACCCTTCCAATGGTCTCGAAATAGATCAGGTCACCTGCCCGCATATGCTGAACGCGATAAAATCCAATATCATTATATTTTCTTTAATCGCTAATTTATGTAGACAAGGACTTACTTAAATTTCCCGAAACTTGATAATTTGACAAAGGTACAATGGAAAATATACCATCTTTTCAAATTAAATGAAAAAATACTCCTCCAAAACAAAAAATGATGGAAAAGCAAAAACTATACCTAGCAATAAATGTTTTTGCAGCAATGGCACTTTACGCATGTAAGGAGTAAGAAAAATAGAGAATTTATACCTCTAAAAAATAATTTTACCGCATACAGTCCTTAAAGAGATGGTTAAGATGCAATGCAAGCAGAGAGATGGCGCGAATTCTAATCCACTTGGTACAAAGTGACTCGATTTTGCTGGACAGACCAAACAATGGGGTGTGGTTTCGTCTTATGCTGCCAGTTGCATCACTTAAATGTTAAAAATGTGGAAACTATCCAACTATGTCCAACTTCAACTACATCGTTTGTTGTGTCGGTTCGGATTGGAACAAACAAGCCAATGGAGTATGCTGTTGAGGTAAACAGTACTAGTGGTACCTGCACATGCGGTAATGTGAAGGATGTGAATGCTTCATGTCGACACCTCATAGCAGCACGTACAGAATTGTTATTTGGGGATATGTGGTCGACCAAAACGTATATACTTGCCTACGACGAAGCATTCGAAGTGAAGCCATTTGTGACAAAAAGTGAACAAGTCAAGATTGAGCATCTTCAACCAAATCCGTCCAAAAGATAAGGTCGACCCAAAAAGAAGTTGACGCGCCAGAAAGTGTTTATTGATGCGGCAGCTGTGCACAACAAGCGTCGATGCACCAGTCGTTCATAAGTCAGGTATATTTTTTGTTTTTTTATTTTTCAATAGTTTTTTACTTCGTAGTTAGATTGTTTTCATTTAAGTGGGAAGTTGTGATTCAAGGTATATTTTTTCCATTTAATTTGATATTTTTTAATCCATTCTCCCTTTGACAAATGTTAAATTATGTTAAAATGATTTGGCGCGAAACGACGCGACGCTTTGGGATATACGTATCCCTCCATATTTGGGTCTTTTCTAACTTTGATGGCAACCAACTTTGACTTGGACCAGGCATACTTGCACGACGTTGTAAGTGCGCCACTGACCGAAGCAATGGCTCAGCTGGCAATTTTGCAACCGAAAGACCCGGTTGACTTTCTAGGCCATTTTTTACTCAAGCACGCAGCCAACGCGGAGGCTCAGCAGCGACTCAAGAATCTAGAGAAGCAATCGACGCTCATTACACCGCTCGATCTTACTGAAGACCATATGGATGGAGGAAATCGCCAGCACCAAGAATTGGAATGGAAAAGAATGTGTGACGAGGAGAAAGAGTTGCAAGTCCAACTGCTAAACGAACCAAGTGTTGCTCGAATGGTGCAGAAATTTGTCGAATGGCTCTGCTTGACTCTTCACGCCGAAGAAGCTTATATCGGCCGCAAGTGTGTCAACGCAGAGGGTACCACAATCGTGCATTTTATAGCAAGCTCCAAGCATCGTAAGTCTTCCCTCGTTGATCGGTTTGTCACTCAACCAGCAGACGAGGAAAAGGAAGAAAACAATCGTCGGGGTAACGGTGTTACATTTGACGCATTCAAAGAGAGTGCACCAACAGATGAAAATGGGGATGCTGCAATCGACGGCGAGGGCAATGCGCTTCCAGCCATTCCACCGACGTTTGTGCATGTCGAAAATGTACTGCGCGAGCCGAGAGTCAAGTTTTTTGGGATACCAAAGCTAGGCGCGCTCGTTATGCGAGCTAGGCACTACAAGAGCTACTTGCATGCCGACGTGTATAATGAAAGCAATACAGAAGAACCGAATGTGCTGGAGCAGTGGCTGGTTTTTTCAGCCGACACGGTGGGTCAAGCACGGGCTTTTACCAAGAAAGAGATGGACCGCTTCTGTCATGCCACTGAGCTTTTTCTGACTACACTCGAGGAGAAAGAGCGTTCTCTTTGTATTAAGGACATGGAGCGACAATCCTCTCGTGACGAGCCTTTACTACAAGAGTTTTTTGTAGCATTTTCCGCGCAAGTGGCAGATCAAGAGGAAAAGTTGGCAAAACTGTTGCCAGAACCAGCAGAAGGTGAGGAACCTAATGAGGCAAGTCTACGGCAACGTGTCACGAAGGAATCGGAGTTTCGACTATCGTTTCTGACAACGCTATTGGTGTCACACATTCCAACGATATCGATCGTGTCTAATCGTGTAGTGCCATTTAAAGAATTAGTACTACTGACGTTTGCAGCAGCGCTCGAACTCCTTAGCTACACGCATATCGAGCTGTACAGTCCTGCAACGGGTCAGCCAAGATGGGACAAGATTTCGCTATTGCTAGGTGAAGGGCTTTTAACACCAAGCTTAAAGGCATTTGAGGCATCCTTGATGACGATGAAATCGCTGGCAGAAGCTGATAGTACAAGCGCTAATGGACTTCGCGCCATCAGAGACGCTTTACCAGCAACCCCAGCAGCAGTTTCTTTGGCAAAACAGATCTTAAGCGACATATCTAAGACAGATATTGATGCCGTAAGCCCCGTGGCCTCCTGCTTCTACGTGTGGACCCTAGCTGTAATTGCGTATGCTGAGAGCCTTTCTGCTATGCTTGAATACGCTCAGGATCAAGCTGCTGCAGCAGGAAATGATTAAGACCATTAAGCAAAATGCAGCCTGACCTTGCGCTCGAAAGATTTTCTTCTATAGCTGCCACAACTTCTCGAGTGCTACATTTACTAAGTGAACTTAGTGGCTGCTTTATTTACTAGACCTTAATCTCATTTGCAATCCTTGCACGCAGGATCTTCTGTGCTTTTTCATGTTTTTGCAGCACGACTTTTGCTCAGCCTTCGCATCGTACATTGTCGTGTTGAGCGTGCAAATCAAGCAAATTTCCATAATGAGCTAGTGCGGTCTTTGGACTCTACCTAGCAAAATTCAATTGCAGTCCTCGCACGTTTTGGCCAGAGACTTTGCAAGGTATTTTTATCGTGCGTGAATGGTTTGTGAGCCTTCCGGTGTCGAATACGGAGGTATGGCCAATGCGCTTAAAGTATAAATAAAAAAATGAGCTGGTCGTTCGTAGCGTAGTTGCCAGTCCTCTGGTATGTCCTAATTTATACTTGCACGCATCAAAGTCTTCGCACAATGACTAAACTCACCGCATGTACCAAGTACCTTCGTCCTAATTCATTTCTATCTCTTGAGGTTGTATCACGAATAGGCAGAGTTTTAAAATCGAGTAAATCAGCCACGAGCTACTCCAACATATCGGTCACAAATGCTAGCGTCTTTCTTTCATTTTTCTCCTTAGATAAAATACCCATCATGAAGTTTATCGCGTACGGACCGTTTAAAGATTATGGGCAGCTTTGTTGGAGTTCAATCGGATGCACCTTAAGCCAATACAAGAGCTCGGGGACCGATTACAAAGGAAGCGCGTTTCAATGATTGTTGAACTAGTCTGATTTTTAAAAAAATTGAGCAGTTCTGAGCCAAGCATCAATATCCTGAATTCATCACTCAAAGTACATACACAGCTCCATATCGATACATGCCAAATATTCGACTTCGTGTCTTTGCGAGGTGCTCAGTTCCATGGAACGTCAAAGAGATGGCAAAAGTCTGCATAACGATGAAAAAGTATCTATGTTCGAGCTTCCTTCTTGATGTTTTTGCAAGCAACATATCATGCGCTTCATTGCTCAAGCAATGCAAAACTTCAGGGCAATCGAATTGGTAGTGTTTGTGCATCAAGTGAGCAGTGTGCAGACGAGTCAGCCGCTTCGACATCGATATTGCAAGGGAATTCTCGAAATCAAATTGTGAGATAATTGAAATATACTATCAGTAATTCAAGACACCCAAACTTACCAGGGATTCTAGAATGATGGGGCCAAGAGGGGCCACTTTACAAAAGCTAGTCAACGCATCAAACGCAAGTGATAAGGAGTTAAACGATTGCCTAGAAAGACGAAATTCTTGCTAGGAGCGAATTATCAAACATGTCAAGTGAAGCAGCAAGGCGATCGTGTGACAGTTGCAGCACCTCAAAAAGTTGTTTCGCGCTCTCCACACTTTGATGCAAAATATTAGAACCTTTTACGGTGAAAGACGATCAATTTCTCATTGCCAAAGGCAGTGTGATCCAAGAGCCATATTTCAGATACAAGCTTGCAATGTGGTAATTACACCAACTTCATTTGGCAACATTAAATCGGAATTAAGCGACAAGCAGAGGCTGCAAAGATTCTCAAGCTGCAGATCGAGAATGTTCTTGCCCATTTGACGGCAAGCGCAAAAATTCCAAATTTAGGTCGCGAAATTTTTGCAAGTCGTAATACCTGCTTTGCTGAGAAGTCTCGAATTTTGATGGCTTGGGTGTTATGTCAAGCAGATTGCCGGCCAAATTAAGTTCTTGAAAAGACAAAAGGCCTCGACATTTGTCGCCGAAGCGCGCGATCGGCAACTCTTGATATACTCTTTATATCAAGAGGTGCCACTTCTGTTGGGGGATTGTCGATCCCATCTTCTATATATTCCTTTCAGAATCGCGTTAAGCTCATTGTGACTGACATTCATAGACTGCAACAAGTATAAATGTGTAAGGCGTATTGAAAAACAAAGAGACGCCCCATCTTGACAACATTTTAGTAATATAACAATGTGCAACTTTATCAAAAAGAACGGAGAACAGTGTTTGCTAGCTTGCAACAAGGATCGCTGCGGTAAGCATCCAATTGTTAAGGATCGGGAAAGGATTAGTAAAAAAAATGCTACAACAAGTCAATGCCCCAGTCGTCGCTGAGGTTGTCGACACACAAGCGTCATCGGTGATCGAACCCGTCTAGGTCTTGAAATCAAAGAAAGTGAAGTTCAAAATGTGGATGAGTCGATTGTCGAACCGATGATCGCGGATGCCGCGGTAATAAAGGAGGAATATAATTTAGATTCGGAACAATTATATAGTTCGGACGATTCTGAGAATGGAGTGACCTTGACAGCTTCTGAGATCATTAAGCCGACCGAGTACGATGGACGTATCTTATCGTTTGTGTAAATTATTTCGAAAATCGTGACGAAATTGCCGAAGCTGAGAACCTTGCTAGCGAAAATATGTTGAAGCTCATACCAAAAAATGTTAAAGGCGACGATATTGAAAGCACACTCAAGCGTGATTCTATTGTTATTTATTAGTTCGAACGCAAAATGAATGAGCGTAAGGCCAAGCCAAAAGCCATGACTAGAACTGATGCAGAGGCTAAGAGCACTACTTAGGATACCTATGGACTTGAATACGGGAATAAAATCATTTTGAGGTTTTCTTAAGTAATTGATGCTTGGCGCTCACTTGCGAGGAAACACCAATCGATCATCAAAGCATTAAAAATGCAGATCCACAAGTAATAATCGATGAGGGTTATATCTCACCAATCCAAGTTGAAAATCGAAAATATGGCAAAGTAACCTCGCCTAAGAGTATTTACTTCAAATCAGATGAAGACAAGAAACCTCTTTAGGACTTGAGGATAATTTAATACTGTAGAATATTGTGTGGCAAATGAAGTATACGATCAGCGTCTGCACCAACTATGTTGCATGATGAAGAGATCGTGGTACTGTGATAACAATAATTCTTAGAACTTGCTGGTGTGCCATATCGCAATCAACACATCGATCTTGACTTCGTGCGGAAGACATATTCGTGTATTCTCTAAACAATGACAGATCCATTTAATATCAAGCCGCTGCATTGAAAGTGTTCAATGACTGGGAAACATTCAAATATCATCAGAAGCTATCTGATGCTTAAATCAAATTTATTGCTGGCGGAACTGACCATGCGTCATAAAACAAGTGGAAAGAAGATTACGAGCCAAAGGAAGTAAAAAAATATAAAGGTGGCAAAGAAAATGAAAAGAAAACGCTTTATGATTTTCTCAAAGAGAAGCTGGTTGATCTCGTCAAAGACAATTATAAGCGTGAATTTCAATCTGGTGTCATCTACAAGAGTATGCTTTTATATTACTATGTTCGTAAATACGATGATCCGGCTACATTTTGAATGTAGTATTCGCAACCTAGCCTCCGTTTCATATATACAAACCACAAGATCATCGGCAATTAATTTACTCCATCAAGAGCATTATCAATCTGGACTTTGAGTTCATTAGACTAGATTTCAACAATATCGGATTCAAGAATGGTATCTACAATCTTTCTAATACCACAGTTAACTAAACCGCTGATATCGTAGAGAATAACCAGGTTAGATCATACATTGACTCGGAATTGAGATTGACAATGACCATGCTCCTCTACTTGATCAGTATTTGAAAATTCAGTTCGGTGATGATGCTATCGAGTTTATCTTTTTATGAGTGGTCGTTTGATGACCAAGCTAAACGATATATATGATTATATGGTATTCCTGTCTGGTGGGGGCGGATCAGGTAAATCACTTTTAAAGAATCTTGTAAAGTATCCATTTGCTCATGATCAGGTTGGTTTCTTTCTCCAATTCTCACCAAGATCAGTTTGGATTATCTGAATATGCTAAGAGACAAATTATATGCTATGATAATATGAAAAAAGCTGCTAAGACTCTACCAATAGCTGATTTCTTGAGCATGGAAACGCGTGGTTTGTTTCAATGCCCTGAGAAAGGATACGGCTCGATTGCAGGCCATGACTGGGATATTTCAACAAAAATTAATAGCAACAGACTACCAAACAACAAAGTTGAAGCTGGTTCGGCAATTCATCGTATCTTGGCTGCTAATATGAAAGACCAGGAATTTGGTGACTTTCTACACCGCTGTCGATCAACTTATCTAAGGTTTTGTTTATAATACAAGATCAAGGGGGTTAAGACGTTTTGTCCGGTATCGTTCGTTGAGAACCGCAACCTTCTTCGTATGGCTACGAATGATACTTGCCAATACATCTTTGATAAATGTTAATACAAAAAAGTGCTTCTATCTTGGTTCCTCAGTTGAATAAAGCTATAAAAACGTATATCAAAGAAAAATGTGAAATGAAAAAAACACCCAAGGATACAAGCAGTATCTCAAATATAATGCTCGTTGATAACAGATTTGTAGAAAATGAATTGAACACCCGTAAGAGTTGTCGCAATCAAGACAAAAAGGATGCTTTGATAAATACGATCTACTCAACCGATCAAGAATCAAAGTTTTTTAAGATATCACGTTCTCGTATGGAGTTCCGGATGATGTTAATTTAGTCATGCGCAAACACACAAATCAAAGACTGAGCTAACTTTAAAACTACGGAGTTGGTTGAGCTTCCGCCCATCTGGTATACTTCTTGGCTTTGATGTGATACGTTCTGCCTCTATATTGGTAATGACCGCCGCAATCACATGTAATCTTCGTGAAAAGTCTATCTTTATAAAGGTCATTGTATTGCTTTTTCATTGAGCATTTTTTATCGGCTTCCCACTATTTTCTTGTATTCTCTTATTGCCTTTGCCGTTTCAGTAGTGCAAATGGGGAAAAATTTTACGCAAGTTTTCTTGATTCGTGAATCCACAATGTTTCGAAAGCTCGAAGCTGAGATCTATAGGCAACTTCATACTGTTTTGATCAACATGGTTCTAAACTCGTAAGGACCATACTGTCGAGAATAAGGAAAAAATTTGCAATTTCACTTGTTGTTTTCCCTCCATCCCAACGCTTAGAATTAGACCGATGCCCATATATACGATGTTTGAGGAGATTGAACATGCTACCAACATAGCAAATGTTGCTTTGACTACAAATTGTTTTAAAACTGAACTGATTCTGACTATTGTTATATATCTGTAGCATTTGTAAAGCAGGATCAAACATAACTAAGTTTATTTTCCCTTTCCAAGTCGTAAGCTTCCCCCCTTAATACGACGATAAGTCATGGTAGGTGCCAAGCCTACACCACTCACATATATCACCAAACCACGCAATGGAGTAGCTCCAGGTCCAGCGGCGGTGGCAATATCATCCTAGAGTCCAGAGGTGATTGGCTTCCGATTTGACTTGAGAAAACTTCATGCAGCGCTAGCACCCTTCATGACAACACTCCAAAGATTGCTGCAGAATATAGATTCACTAAGTCCTAATTGATGAGTACGTAGAACTTCACCATGAGACATACGTAATGTTGTTCCTTTGCCCGACTCGTTAGCCTCAAGAAGTTTCTTGTAATATTTTTAGGGTGGAAATAATGCGAGTGGCCTTTGTTCGATTTGGATTGGCTCAAACGAACGGGCTTGCCGTGTAGATTTAAAGCCTGAGCATGACTCATATCGACGGCAGCTTCCTTGTACATCTAAATTGAATATCTGGATTACTTGTATATAGAGCGAGAGAAAAAAATGTCAAAGGATAATAAATCAGTCTGGATGCAATCAAAAAGATTTTTACTCGTGATATTAATTCAAAAAGTGATCAGAACAATCTATCGGCCACTACGATTAAGTTATAACTGATTAAGCTCTACAAAGCTGGGGTTGCGAAAGAGCAATGATCTTCAAATAATCTCATCGCTAATATTCAGTATTCAAACGAATACGATGACGCTTCCTTCCGAAAGCCATTCAAGGTACAGAACTCGACGATTGTTACGTTTCTGATTAGCATCTACACGAGCAAAGAGAGTCTGATTCTTACATTAGATGCCATGTGAAAAATGGTCAAGAACAGATATCGGGATGCATTTGACTTCTACGATACGATCTGAAAGGAATTGAGTAAGCAAAACAAGGCTGCAAAGCCTGAAATTGAACTGACGCCTGAGGAAGAGTAAAAAAGCATCAGCTGTGAAGAACTGATGTCCGTCTTTGGTAAAGTCGCAAAGATGCACAACGAAACGTACGGTAATGTACTCTTCTGTCGATCAGAGTTTGAGCAGTTGGCCACAACTAAGAGAACTAGTTACTTGAAGCTCGTGTTTGATTATACTACGTTGTGATTGGACGTGCATTATCCACCTCGTTTGGTATGGCCAAGAGTCATGCTCACCCCAGAGGTAACGAAGTCAGGGTTACCAATGCGTGGCTCTGAAGTTGCTAATTATATTCAAGGAACCTTTTGACATCTGAATCATTTCAAAAATGTTCGGCTCATGGGACCGCAAACGATTCAATTGGATAGTACTACGATGAGCTTGATCGAGTCATATCTCGAGTTCTTGACTAACACAACCTAGCAAACCCCTGTGGCGCATTTTCAACAGACAGTCACTCGATCAATAGCTCCAGTCAGGTCATTTCAAAACTGTTTTATGAAGTACAATGAACGATACAAGCCAATGGCAATGAATATGATTCGACACATTGCTGAGTCTCATTTAATATAATCGCCAACAGATGCCAAGCTGACCAATCGCGAGAAGATTGATGTACATGCTAAGCTACTTCACACCACCATGGCTGCTGACACGAGCTACAGCAGAACCGCGAATCGATCAAATGCATTCAATTAAACTGCATCAGTTGAGCCAGATACATCATTTGAACCAGAGACATCATTTGGGCCTTAGCCAGTACCTGTTGCAAAGCTCGCTCCAAAGCCTCTAAGCAGGCCTTGAGACCGTCGGGAACGCATACTCCATGGAGATTTCACTCCTTCAGGTAGCGACAAAACACTTGAGATTGACATTTATGAAAAATAATTTATTTGCTTTAAAATACAAAGCGATCATTGAGCAAAAACAAAAGAGACCATACCGTAAAGCTGGCTTATTCCATGTGGAATTCCATGGACTTCACAATGATTGTCTATCATGCATTCGTAGATCTCTGGTGGTTGATAAGAAACGATAGACAGATCAATAAAGCCCTGTTTGCTCATTAAGACGAGCAGAAGCGTGCTTACATGCGATATTGCTTAAATGAGCGTAAATTTACTCCACGAGGGTTTAAAGTGCGTACAGACAGCTTCGCGATGGTCTCGTAAGCCGCTTGAAGGTGTTGAAGGTGCAAATCGAATCAGAGACGACAACCCATTAATCGAATTTGAGATGAAGTCCATTTTGGACAAGCTTTATGAAAAAATGCGACTTCGACCACATAATACAGTCAATTTAAGCGTCTGATGATGCTTTAGCTCGCTAAGACTTAATAAGTAAGCTTATATTTACGATGCTTTACATAAAGTCGTGGATGCTCTCACCAAAAAAGAATAAGAAGTATCGAGTAATACTCAGTAATGGTAAAAAGATTGATTTTGGGGATTCTCGATATGCCCAATACAAAGATCGAACGCCACTGAAGGCATATCAGCATCTTGGCAACAATGATTGTGACCGACGAGCAAAATATTACGCTCGACACAAAATGACTACCTTATATTTACACCAGATTGGTTAGGTAAGCGCTATCTATGGTGAAGGCCTTATGACGACGATCTCTTAGGCTCGCGTTTGTAGTTGACCAACTTTGATACATCGATACAACGAGGCTTCTTCATCTTTTTTCGCTCCTCGGCAAGATGACAAACGCTAATCTTCTGTAGTTGATTGGACAGTGTTTCAATATTTGTTGAACCATAGTCGTTTTTAGATGGAGCTACAGATTTCGAGTGATGCACTTCGCCTGATCCATCGATCGCCATTGCTTGGGGCATCAATTGTCGTCAAACTCTCTTTCGTGGATGATTTTGACTTTCTTTTGATTAGTATATCCTAGTAAATAAAATGAGTTTTCCGATTTAGTCCAATCTTAACAATCAGGTAGTTACTCATCAGTTCCGATATCGATTCTCGCAGCCAATTGACTTCAGTCAGTATGAAGTTGCACTAGAATCAATATCCATCTACTACTTCTGGTGAGCAATTACTGCTCAACGTCATAGCAACAGTTTAAAGATCATTTGACCGACAGCTTCGACGACAACGACATACACAATCTCTCTCCCAGATGGCACAAACTTGGCAAGCGACATCAATAACTACCTTCAATATCAGTCTATTTAAAACAATCTCAATTTGACAAACAATACGATCGGATCAAACTACTATTTCATCTCATGTGCTGAGAACCCCTTGAGTCACGCTATTCAATGTACAATGCAACCCCCTTTTTAGCTTTTGATCTACCTTGAGCCTCATTAAAATCAAACCTAGCCTTTCCAATAACTTCCTCAGTTGGTTCGATTTCAATGTTTTTAAATATTGGTGTCATCTCACTAAAATACTCTTTCAGATGTTCTGGTGTTCGAAAATTGCACTCAAGAAATCCAAAGATCTTGTCTGATATGATGTCATCAACGATTGAATCATATGTCTCAATAGCAGTCAAATAGCTGAGGAGGATAATGAAAAGCTCATACACGAGAATGAAAAGGCACGACGCACAATATTTGTGGGTAAAATGTCAATCAGGAGGACGTTTAGCGCCACTTTTTAGTGTGTGGCAAAGTGGAGGACGTGCATCTTCGGCACCTGCCGATTGCCGACTGCACAGTAGACGAGGCTGGTAGCCAGAACCTCATGACGCCAATCAAAAGATCCTAACGACGGCCAAGAAATTTGTAATGCGCTTAGCAGAGGAAAGGTCGCACCGCACAGAAACGCTCAATGGAGTGGTATGCTTTGATAAAATTAAAAAGGGGGAAAATATACTTATGATTGAAAGTATTTTCATAAAAAGTTGCCATTGAGTGCACGGACGTAAAAAAGAGCGCGAGCCAACTAAGAATGCGCGTCTTATTCGCGACCTCGTTTCGAATCTTGGCAAAGGGTTTGTTGCTCAATACTCCAACTCTTGTAGCTAAGATGCTAATGTTGCGTGATTATGATCGCGAAGTGTGCGAACAAGTATGTGGCAAAACGTGCGTGGTGAAGAGACGGTCAAGAAAAAGTTGAAAGGATCCCTTTTTCAGTTATTGCACGAGCGCGTATCCGCCTAACGAAACGTCGGTACTAATGAGATGATAGCCAAGCTATATCTGAACGCTGGAACTCAACCAGTAGCAGCAAAAGCCATCGATGCTACTTGCGCAACCTTTTAAAAAGCGCAAAGCTGGTAACGACACGATACGAAAGCGTCTATTTAATGGGTGCAACAAGGCCACAAATGCGCAATAAAAATGTATTCATTTGGTAGAAAACATTATTGCAAGTAAAAGTTTACACGAAAAAGAAAAAAAAACATCAGTTTCCTCGCGGCACCAGCGGAGTGTAACCCGAACGCTTATTCCAGCGCGTAACCATCGCTATTACCAAACCACACGCTGTAGCACCCGCTACAACGCCCACCATCAGCAATTTACCAGTATGAGTCAAAGACTGTTCCGACGCTGTCGCTGCTGTTGCAATTACCGTTGTATCCAGTGGAAAATCACTCAGAGCCATATACATGAGACTCATAACACCCGTGTGCGGCACTGTGTTGTTATACAGTGCTACAATCCGAACAATATCTGTTGTACGCATCCGTCGAGGCGGATTTAACGTGCATGTGCTCATCGATATAATGTATCCATCTTCATTGCCCGCCTCAGATCCAGAGCCGTACTCTGGTACAGAAGCACAGAGCAAATCTCCGGTCTCGTCGTCATATAGCTGAATGCCAAGCCCACCACGGTGTTGATGCCCTACTGCATACACCAGCTCCACGTCGCGTGCTGGTTCTGGGGCATGCTGACGATACGCAAACAATGGAATTGTGCCATTATCCAGTCGCTGGCGTGTCGATAAAGTGTGCACACAACCCGGATGCGTGTCTGGATCACACACCGGCACGTCGTACTCAACGTTTCCCATTGTTTCAAGAGATCCCGACGCGTCACAGCATGCTGCGAGGTACAAGGGACGATTTTCCGGCACGATGTCAGCGTATTCAATCGAGTAGCGCAAGTGATAGACCGCGTTACTAGCTTTCGACACCTCGAGATCCTTGTGTTCCAAGCAAAATTCGGCATTTTCACAGCAACGTAAGCCTCCGTGGTAAGTCGCAGCTGAACAAGCCGTATTCTCTTCGTATCGTAATTGCGCATTGCAAGTGCCATTGCGGAAAGGAAGGCCATTCACGGAATTAACAGAAAACTTATCTTCCGACGTACACGGACACTCTAAACAGTGGTGCGCGTGCTCGGGAGACATTTGACGAGTGTTGATCACATGCACATTGGCAAACCATTCGTCTTCCCCTTCAACAGTCATAAACGCATACGGATAATAAAATTCTTGGGGTGTACCGCGACATTCAGTGCCAGCACCAAATGCCACACTCCGACTAAAGTTTTTTGGCTTCATGGGTGCCCACCGGCTCTTCATGGCGTCGTATTGCTTATGTGTGCTGCCAAACACGTGGTGGTGGAGATACGCATCGTACGTGGGCACGGGCACGACGTTGCCATCGTCATCTTTCTCCACCACGTCGGCTTCAAAACGATACACGGCAATAGGACCTTTCGGAATCGCAAACCGATGAAATGTGTTGCTCACTTCACCCTGGAGAAGAGGCAAAGGCGGCGTGAGCGCCGTATATCGCTTAGTTGCTGGCTTTTCGGCGGCTGCGATCAAAGAACAGAGAAGCGCGAGAGATAGAATGTGCAACATGCCTCAAATTAAAGAATGACGATGGTTTCTTCCAGCTTTTGCTTGTAAATGGAAAAACAACGGTCTTAAACCTACAACCAATCATATTCTTGAGAATATAGACATACACATTTACGAATTTTTATGTGACATGGAGAAAACTTAGAAATATCGAAACTATGGACCTTCGAACTTATATTGCTTTAGTGGTGATGTACACACCATGCACAATTTGATGCGAGCCTTATTATTACTATACTTTAATGCCAAGGACTTGCAGATACCCCTCTATCCTGAAACGTGCATCTGTCTCGTTTCGTGACTTCGTCTTCGCTTTCAAAGCTGTATTCGCACTCACGCGTGAGAAAAGATTGGGTTGTAGCGTCGATTACGTCGACAATCAATATCCATCCATACCTATAAGTATTTTACAACTAAAATGCCCGTTTCACACCTACCCCCTATCCGTGTCAAAAGCTTACGTAAGCAACGAATGGCAATCATGCACGCGTTACAATAAAAGTGAGTTTAATTAGTCGTAAGAGCTAGTTGCCCTAATGTAGTGTTAGACCCATCGTACGGGTAAGCCAAGATAGATTTCAACTCTCGTTATAAATTGCATAAAAGTATGGCAGGATAATGCGGACATTTACCCTCCGATCGCAAGGTGGCAATTCGTCACACAAGATTATTTGAATAGGACATATTAATTGATATAACCCAGTACTATTGCTGGGTGGGCAATGAACTCATTTTAAAATATGCGCAGTGCAGAAAACATCAACTCCCATTACATTCATTTAACTCGGAGTCTTTCTTGATGCCATTGGACCCAGAGAAAACGCCTGGCCACGATTCGGGCGCGGCCCTTTTGGCTTATGGGTCCGAGGTGCTAGTAGCCACGCGAATTGAGGCGGCATTGGGCCGTACTATGCCACAGATGGAGGTACGCTATAAAAACCTGTCGATCTCGGCCAATGTGGTAGTCATTGAGGAGAACGAAAGCAAGACCAAATAACCAACACTCTACTGTTTGCCACTATCCAAACATTATGATCCAACAACTTGGCTTCGAAGATTGTCAAGATACGATCGTAGGCAATGGCATGATGCGTGGTGTCTTTGGTGGCGCACGTAAGCGCGTAACGATTGGTAAGATGGAATTTGGCATGAAGTATGTGACACTGGTGGACAAAATTAGTACCGGTCTTGACAGTGCAGCGACGTATGATATCATCAAGACACAACGCAGTGTTGCCAAGAAATTACAAAAGACAGTAGTCATTGCCCTTTTGCACTCGGCACCGGAAGGTTTGAGCTGTTTGATGACGTAATCATTCTAGATGAAGGAGACGTCATTTACCACGGGCCACGCGAACAAGTTGTCAGTCATTTTGAGAGTTTGGGCTTTAGTTGTCCTCCTGATCGCGACATTGCCGACTATCTCTTGGATCTTGGTACAAACCAAACCAGCAACACAATTATCAAGTATCAATACCATTCAGACTTGCACACCATCCACGTCTTGCAAGCGAGTTTGCCGAGCAGTATCGTCGCTCGAGTAACTACCGTAACATGTTGACAGCTCTTTGTTCGAAAACAAAAGCTACGACATTGATCCAATGCCAGAGTTTCATAAATCTTTCTGGGACAAAACATTGACACTGATACAGCGTCAGCAACAAGTGACGATGCGCTGTACGGCGTTTCTTAAAGGACATGGCATTATGGTCATTGTCATGGCTTTAAATATTGCGTCGTTATCTTGGAATGTAAATCCGACTGACGTTCAGGTGCTACTGGGTTTGCTATTTCAGGCCATGCTGTTCTTATCAGTGGGTCAGGCATCGCAGATTCCAATGTAGATGACTGCACGGGACACTTTTTACAAACAACGAAATGTCAGCTTTTACCGAACGGCGTCGTATGTAATCTCGTGTTCAGTAGCTCAATTACCATAAGCGTTGGTAGAGACGCTTGTGCCCGGGCCAATCGTTTACTGGTCATGTGGCTCTGCAGCATGACCAGTAATCCGCGAGTCTACCTAATCCTTTTTTTTGACAAATCTCACATATGCAGCGTGGTTTTTCTTTGTTGCATGACTTGCGCCAGATTTGCACATTTCGAAGCCACTTGCGATGGTGACGGTCCTTTTCTTCGTGCTTTTTGCGGGCTTTATCGTACCCAAAAGCCAAATGCATGTTTGGCTAGTATGGATTTACCGGATTGACCAGATTGCGTGGTGTCTGTGGCCGTTAATCAAAATCGCTCGTCGACATTTAAAGTTTGAGTGTACAATGGCATGGACTATCGTGCCGAATTTGGCACATTCATGGGCGAGTACTATTTGTCGACGTATGACTTCAGCGAAGACGTGGATTGTCGATGGTATTATTGTTATGGTCGTGGCATTCGTGATGTTCATGTTTTGAGGCTGCTTGGTACTTAAATACGTCCGCTGCGAGAGTCCCGAGCACACAACGTGGAACGAGGAAACGTACGAAAACGAAGATAGTGACTATGCACTAGTGGCAACTCCAAAAACAAATACAACGAATGACACTATTACGGTGGAAGTTAAGGAGCGTGAGTTAAATTTTTCACCCGTCACAGTGGCCATCCAGGACTTGTGGTACTCGGTTTCAAACCCAAAGAATCCGAGCCAGTATTTGGACCTTCTGAAATACGTTAGCGGTTTTGCAATACCGGGCTCAGTGACAGCCCTCATGGGCTCGTCTAGTGCTGGAAAGACCACATTGACGGATGTGATTGCTGGTAGGATAACAGGTGGCACAATTGAGGGAAACATTTCTCAATGGGTACGAGGCAAACGACTTGGCCATCCGTCGATGCACGGGCTATTGCGAGCAGATGGACGTCCACTCGGAGGTGTCAACGTTTCGCGAGACTTTCACGGTGCGTACTCCGTCAGGACAGTAGCGTACCTAACAGTAAGAAATACGATTCAGTAGAAGAGGTTCTGGACTTGTTGGTTATACACTTTAACTTCAGGTAGTCATTTCCTCATTTGGTTCTATCATTGCGTTAAGTCCAGCTACCTATCCCGCGGCTCAAACAACGCGGTTGATAGTAATTTAACTCCTCAAATCGATCCGATGTTATCACTCGTTTAAACCTGTACAACCCAATTGCAAACAATAATCTGGTATTGCTCACCTTTACTTCTGCAGGGGTTTAGTATGGCGGCTTAATCACAACGTCACAAGGTCAGGGGTTAGCTTATTGTCCAATGCAAGGAATTGATTCGGAATTGATTTTGTCATTCCTTGATCAAAATTTGGTATCACTGATAAGAACGTATGCATTCGCCTGTTGACCAAAAAAAGTAGTAGTGAATAAGCAACCTATAAGTCACATACATACTCGATAACATTTCTTGTAGATCTTACGATTGATGATAGCCATTAGCATAGTGCTCATTTTTTTAATTCTGTTCGTTTGTATAGATCGATGAATGTTTTGATTGGGATGTCAGTGGGGAGGTCACGACAGATAATATCAAGGTCTCGTTGAGTAAGATTTCGACCAAGAATCACATATTGATGCACGTCTAGAAGGATAAAAAAGACTAGGATAACGTGTATGCGGCGAAACTTGGATTGGCCAGCCGCAAAAAAACCCGCGACCTATAACGTGACAAGCTATTACTCTAACCAACTGAGCTATTTTTCCATAATTAAAAATATATTTTAT